>JAQZBX010023092.1:0-31108 GCA_029593785.1 Cabassous unicinctus | reverse complement strand
GGGAGTGGAGAATTGGGAATTAACTCAGTTGGTGCACAGTTTCTGTTTGGGGTGATGGCAGTGTTGGTAATGGATGATGGTGATGGCAGCAAAACATTACGAACGTAATCAACACCACTGAATTATATATTTGAAGGTGGCTAAAAGGGAAAATTTTAAGTTGTTACCAAAATAAAAAATTTTTAAATCCAAAGTAAATAAATAAAATGAGCCCCAAACCTAACGTGCTACCTCATGTTCCTGAGCACAAGAAGGCTGTAATGTACCTCAAGGATAAAATACGTGTGTTAGAGAAGTTATAACTCAGTTAAAGCGCTATTGGTTATTAATTCAATGTAAATGAATCCACAAAATACTAATAAGGTGTATTTAAACAGAAACGCACAAAAAACAAAGTTATATATTGATCGACTGACAAGCATGTTGTGAACAGAGGCTTGCAGGACACTAATCCTGTGATTCCTCTAGGAGCAATGGTTCAGCATTCATTAATCCAGTGTTTGCAGTCAAGTTACTGAACATAACAACTGCAAATAACGAGAATCAACTATAGTCAGTTTTAAATTATCTAAATTCCCAACAGTGCTTTCCTGCGAGTTGAGAATATTGTGGTAAATGCCTCATCTGGTGATGTCAATGTATATTATATTCTTTTAGCACAGTTTTAGTCTCATTACACAAGAAACACAATACTTTGCTGTCTAATTCAATAACAATAATCCATTCTGTCTTTAAAGCACGACATTGAAAGTCCACTTTTCTCTCCTTTTCTTGTAATGACATGAAGGATATGTACTGTTAATTAAAAATATATTTAAATAAAATATCACTGTAAGGGAATACATGTGATATTCAAAAGGCTGCCGAGTTATAACTGCGACGCTGTGATCTGCAGGGCTCCAGGCAGCACTGTGAGGTGATGAGAGCGCTATACATGACTCAGTCACAACTACTACACTCTGCTGTGGTAGCACAAAGGCAGCCATAGGCATGTGTAAACCAGTGAGCAGAGCTGTGCTCCAATAAAACTTTATTTATGGACACTGATATTTGAATCTCAGAATTTTCACATCATTTGTCACAAAAATCTTCTTCTACTTTATATCAATCTTTTTAAAATGTAAAAACCATTCTTACTCACGGGTCACACAAAAACAGACAGCTGGCCATTGTTTGCTGACCACTGGTCTAAAGGAGATTGGGAAATGCCAACATGGTAAGGTCACTATCAGGCCCTTACCTTTCCATCTGAGGAAAGAAGACATTCAGCAGATGCTACTGAGTCCATAAAGGAGAAAAAGAGATGTCAAAAGAGAATGAAGAAATGAAGCATCAGAGAGGCCACAGGTAAATCTTGTCCAGCTCATAGTTTTGCCTAAGTCCAGCCCATTTACCTTCAGAGAAGTCCCAGATGATAAATTCCCTGACACCTGACTGCAGGCAGGGTTATTATTATTAAAACGAACCACCGTCTATGGAATGACTGTTAATGTCCCAGGCAATGACCTTGATACTTTATGTTTAGCCCTCACTATAACATTATGACAGAGGCATTATTATCCCTGATCAGAATACTGAAGTTCAGACAGGTTACATGACTTCCCTACAAACCAGTTACTGGGCCATCACAGAAGGGATCTCCAGAAACAGCAAATGCAGACAGAAAAAAACTACATCCCTTACCAAAGAATGGCCCCTCTACCTGGGAAGCTTATGAGGGGCAGACAAGGTTCAGAGGAGAGAGGAGCTGGACTCTCAGTGAGCCAGCCATATCCTCGGAGAAGAGCAGGTACAGGACCCACAGGCACCTCCTCCTCCTGGCAAAAAAAAGGCAAGTTTGTAGGCCCCGGGCAGAGAGTGGGCACAATTTCCATCCTTCATGCTTGCCTGCTCCAGGGTAGCAAGAGATGGGAGGAGGGAAGGGAAAGTGTTTTACCCAACTTGACTCCTCTCCTGCCTCGTTCTTGGCCCCTTCCATCCTCCTAGAGAGTCTGGTCTTACTCACAAAGTGGCCTTAGAAGCTGACAGTAAAATAAGGCTAGAGAGCAACCAAATCTTTCAGTGGCCCCACCTGAAGGGATGAGGAAGCCCTGGTTAAAACGCTGGAACTACTGAGGAAGCATGTAAGCCACTATCAGTCATTATTACCTTAAAGTTAACTATAATTAGTCTGTCAAACTGTCATTCAAATTTCTGGTCCCCCTCAAAAATGAAAACATTGCATAGGGCCCCCATTCCCCCATGTCCATTCACAAACTCCCTCAGAAAACCCCATCACTTAGTTCCAGATAATCCAAGGACCCATGAACACATCTACTAATTCTTAGTAGAATTCTGTATTCCAGCACGCCTCCCAGCCTAGCATTCCTCAAACTCTACTTATTATACTCCTTTAATGCTTTTGAGAAGTAGATAGAACTTTGTTATTGCCCATAGTTTACTGAAAAAGGATGTAGGGATGTGAAATGACTTCCCTCAAGTCAAAAATAAAATCAACAGTACAAGTAAGAACAGAATTAAAATAGCTGGGCTTTAATTCACTTTTTAATCTCTTGCTGCTCTTTCCTCCTCCAGAGGCCTGCTTAATCCAGCAGCATAAGAATTTCAGTAAGAGGGCATTTTAGCATTTCTTACACACCCATCGGTCAAACCACAGTCCCCATATATATGATCAAGTTTCAGATGAACTCATGACTAATACATAAAGATTCTATGGATGAATTCACCAATCAAATATTTATAAAGCATCTTCTGGTTCCTTTGTGTGAAACGCACAGAGCATAAAACATTAAAAACTCGGTCCCTCCAGGTGCACATACATTATTCAGGAAGACAAAGTTAGCACAAAACAAGTGGAGCTCACAGCAGTGCTGTCAGGTGAAAGCAGCACCACACGGTGAGTTACCCTCTGCCTTCCTCTACAACACATGACGTTTCTCTCATTGTTCTGTAATTAATTACCTATACTTGTGTATATACTTATGTATAAGTGTCAGTGCATGCCCTGAGTGTTTAGAAAAAGAGAACGATCAACTGTGGAGGGGAGCAAGGAAAGGGTTGGGAAGTGTGTGTGTGTGTGTGTGTGTGTGTGTGTGTGTGCGTGTGAAATGAGATTTGATATATACTTTGAAAAATGTATAGGATTTGGACAGGCAGAAGGGATAGAGGACAACACACCAGGTGATGCGGCCAGGGAGGACAGTTACCATAAGAAAAATGGTAAAAGAGGGGGAGTGGGGCACTAGGGTAGCTGATGGAAAGTGTGAGAAAAAAGGCTGGAAAAGCAAAATGGAACAAAGTCACAGATGGTCCTTAAACAGGTGGAGTGATATGTATTTAAGGAACGAGGGCCCCTATGACTAGGGGAATGCTATTTCAAAAACAAGCTTTTGAGGAGCTACTTATGCAGCTGTGAAAGGAAAGATCAAGTTTAGGGGGCTAGAATCAGGGAAACAGCAGAGAACCTATAGCAATGGTCAAAAGGGGAGTGAAGAGGACTCCAGGGCGGCGGTGGAGACGGTCAGCCAAGGGGGCAAAGGAGAGAGACCGAGAGGCAGAGCCGGGTAGCTGTCTGGATTCCTGCAAGGAAGGAGAAGGAAGACGCAACAGAAATGAAAGCTCTAGTCTTAAAGCAATGGAATTATGAAAACAGGAACTGATTTGTAGGGGAGACTGGGAGGAACATTCGGAACAGTTGAGGTTGAGACTATAGCGAACGTATAAGTTTGTTGTAAAAGTTTAAGTCCTCTAGGAAGTTATCAGTCCAGAACTTGAAGATCTCTTCCACCTCTAATATTTTATGACAGAGGTAGGAAACCCACACTGGCCTTTACCCAGAGTCAAATGACTTAGAATTGTGCAGAAATGAAAGATGCTAATTTAGGAAACATAGTTATCTACATTCCTCTTGTAAATGTCAACAGAACTAGATGATAGAAAACATTAGATCAATTGAAGCAACAGGAAAACACATCACGTAAGTCACAAAAAAGGAAAAGACTGCAAGGGCAAGAGGATCAACAGCAATTTGGGCCCAAGGAAAGTAGGTTAGGGATGACAAACATGCAGTGATCCAGAATCCACTGCAAGGGAGCAGGATTCAACCTTCCTGCTCTTTCCCAATGGACCTTTTCTACAGGTAGCCATTTTCAATTCACTGGATTTGAACTTGACATGAAACCTGTTTGCCAAATCAAACATCACAGAAGTCATAACTATTCATGAAGTTTTTAGAAGGCATTACACCTATGTTATGACCCAAATTTGAAAAGTTAGGTTATGTCCTTCACCGAACAGGCAAGGTTTTCCAAAACCCATCCCAACCTACTCTTTGAGGCCCAGTGGGTCTGCTTACAGGTCGGTGTTGTGATAATTGATACACACATCCCCTCTCCTGATTGTAAGCTCCTTGAAAGTACAAAATGTGTCCTAAACATCTACTCTAAAATATTAAAATGTAAACACAGCAACTAAACACAATGTGGCTAGTATAAACAGTTTAGGAAATGATTCAAGAATATATAATAATTTTGTCTGTAATAAAGGTGGAATTTCAAATCAATGGGGAGAAATAAATTTTTCAACAAATGTTATTGGGAAAACTAGCTAACCATTTGACAAAAGTTTAAGATATAAACAACATATCTTATACCATAATAAATGTTATACATATACAAGATGTAAAAAAGAATCTATAAAAGAACCTGAAGGAAATATAGGAAATGATCTACAAAATCTTTTTTTTTTTTTTAGATTTATTTATTTACTTTTATCCATTTTTACCAACCCCCCATCCCGTTTCTGCTGTTTTTGCATGCATTCGCTGGGCAATTCTCTGTGTCTGTTTCCTGCCCTCTCTTCTCATCCTTCTCCTCCTGTCTTCACCGGGATTTGATCCTGGGAATCTCTGATGTGGGAGAGAGGTGTCCTACCACCTGTGCCACCTCAGTTCCTGGTTTTTCGGCGCATCTCGTCTTGGCTGTCCCTTGTGTCACTCTCCTATTACGTCATTATCTTGCTGCGTGGCTCGGCAGGGCCTGGCAGCCGGCGCGCCATCTATATTTTTCTTTTATTTTTACCTGGAGGTCCCAGGGATTGAACCCAGGTCCCTCCCTATGGGAGACGGACACCCAACCATCTGAGCCACATCCGCTCCCCTATCTATAAAATCCTGATGTTAGGCAAAGGTTTTCTACACAAGACATCAGAGCCAAAACTCATATAAAAATTAAGTCTTCCACATAGGAAATGCGTATCAATAAAAAAAGACAAAAGGAAAATCTAGGGAAAATACTGGTAACCTATACAACAAACAGAGTTAAATAAGAAAAATATATACACCGTAATAGAAAACTGGGCTAAGAATATTACCCCAAAAATAAATAAAAGCAAATAGCCAATGAACTATGGAAACTTAACCTCACAGCTAAGTAAAACACAGATACTTACTTTTCTCTGTCAGACTGATAAAGATTAAAAAGAAGATGAAACAAAATATAAATAGCACTGTAACTAGCAAAGAAAAGGAATTTATTAAAAACGTCCCCCAAAATAAAAGGCCCAAATGGTTTTACTTGTGCATTATATCAAACATTTAAGAAAGAAATAAAACCAGTCTTTTACAAACTCTTTCAAATAAAGAAAAAAAGAAACACTTCCCAACTTGTTTTATAAAACCAGCATAATTCTGATACCAACCCAACAGACCAATATCCTTCATTAACATGGGAAGAAAAATCCTTTAAAAATATCAGCCAATCAAATTCATAATATTTTTTAAAAAGATATATTTGATCAAGTGAAGTTTATCCCAGAGATGCAAGATCAAGTGAAGTTTATCCCAGAGATGCAAGATTAATATTTGAAAATAAATATAATTGGTCATATTTACAGAATAAAAAGTTATGATTATCTCATTATATGCAGAAAAAAGCATTTGACAAATTCAACAGGCATTCATGACAGAAACTCTCAGCAAATTGGAAATATACAAAAACTTCCTCATCTAAGAAAAACCTTTAGTTAATATATCATACTGCCTGGTAAAATAATAAACATTTGGCCATTCTCACCAATTCTACTCCACACTGAACTGTAGGTCCTACTCTGTACAAAATGGCAAAAGTCAGGGGTGGGAGGCATAAATATTGGAAAGAAAGAAGTAAAAATGACTATGTTTGAAGTTACATGATTGTTTAAGAAGAAAATCCTAAAAATCTAAAAAAAAACAAGTTGAGTGACAAATATCTACAAGCAAGTTGAGAGACAATTCTCCATGGAGCTCTTGCACTTCTGCAAGTCTTTATCAGCTTTTGTTCTGGACTACCTTTTCAAGGATTTTTGGATAGCAAACAGTCATGGAAGATACTCTCAAGCAGAAGGCAGATCTGTTTGTTGTAAAGGAAAATGAAAATAATATATCCCTCTGGGGCAAAGGATGGGCAAGGTATGCCAGAAGCCCCTTTTAAAGAATGGGATTTCCTAAGTTCAGGGTTCCTCAGTTGTGAAACAAAACCACTGCATGAGTGGCATCTCCCAGGCCACTCTGCTTTTCTCCGTGGAGAATTAGGGGTAAGGGAACCAATGTGAATATGAAGCTCATGCTGCCTGATGCACCTTGAGTAATAAAGTCCATTGTTTCTGACCCAGGATTCTTGTTTCTTCTGCCAGCATCCATGAAACTTTGGGAGGCTAACTTGTTCGCTTGAAAACAGGGTAAGATCTCAAACCCTTCACAGTTCTAGACAAAAACTACTAGACTAATGTGTAAATCTAGCAAATTTGCAGTAAATAAGAGCCACTGTATTTCTATATATTAGCAGCACACAATTGGAAAATTTAATTTAAATTTTTATTCCACTTACAAGCATCAAAAAGCATAAAATACTTAGGAACACATTTAGCAAACAATGTCCAAAAACCAC
Organism: Cabassous unicinctus; assembly: GCA_029593785.1. Lineage (NCBI taxonomy): Eukaryota > Metazoa > Chordata > Mammalia > Cingulata > Chlamyphoridae > Cabassous > Cabassous unicinctus. Next base: position 24,185 of record JAQZBX010023092.1, on the reverse strand, counting down.
CCTGGAAATAGTAAAACATAAGTAAACATAGGGATATACCATGTTCATAGATAAGAAGAACTATTGTTAAGGTAACAATTGTTCCAAAATTGATCTATAGCATCAGTTCTCAAACTTTATGTTCTCAGGACTCCTTGACACTCTTAAAAATAATTGAGGAACCCAAAAACCCTTTATTTATGTGGGCTGTAGCTATCAATATTTACCATATTCGAAATTTAAACTGAGAATTTTAAAACATTTGTTAATTCATTTAAAAACAAAAACTCATTAAATGTTAACATAAATTGTTATGAAAATTATCATTCCAAAACAAAATTTAGTGAGAAGAATTGTATTTTTTTACATCTTTTGCAAATATTTTTAATGACTAGCATAATAACTAAGTGTGCGTACCTGCTTCTGCATTCAATCTGCTGCAATATCATACAATATGTAGCCTCTGGAAAATGCCACTATATACTCCTGACAGAATGAGAGTGCAAAGACAAGTAATACCTCACTGTTAGTATAAAAACAGTTTCAACCTTGGGGAAGCCTAGCAGCCCCAGATCCAAGGCAATGCCAATCATAATTCCACCAGGCTTTTTCTAAAAAAAAAAAAAAAAGAAATTGACAAGCTGATTATAAACTTTATACTCAACTACAAAGGACCTGTACAAATATCAAAAGCAGTTTTGACAACAAGGACCAAAACTGGAAGACTTACACAACTTGATCTCACAACTTATTTTGAAGCTCTATATTCAAGACAGAATGATACTGGCATAAGGATCAACAAATAGATCAGAATAAACTAGAGCCTCCTAATTAGACCCACACATATACGGTCAATTGATTTTTGACAAAATGTACCAGGGAGAAGAAAGTAGTTTCAACAAATGTTACTGGAACAGCTGCATATCAGTATATAAAAAAAAAAGAACCTCAAGCCTCACTTTCATACTACACACAATACTCAAAATTAATCATAGACCTAAACAAACATAAAAGATAAAACCATAAAGCTTCTAGAAGAAATCACGGGGGAAAAATTTTTTATAATATGGGGATAGGCAAAGATTTCTTAAAGAGAACACAGCAATAAGCATATACAAATATATAAATTAGACTTCAACAAAATTTAAAACTTCTGCTCATCAAAAGATTCTGCTAAACACTGGGCAGGGTCTCCCCACTCCACGACACGGGTCACTCAGCAGGTCATTCATCCGCACCCTGGTCAGTCCATTACCTTGAGGTGCTGAGCTGCCCTCTGCAGGCCTTGTACCCATACCGTGCCAGGCACACAGCAAAAGTGCAATAAATATTAGGGGATGAGAGAGCCCTGCCTTCCTTTCTCCCACGACTCAGTTTCCTCAAAGGTGCAGCCTGAGGTTTCTGTACTTGCAGCAACTCAGTAGCCTGCTTCCGGAAGCACAAAGAAAGAAATTATTAGCCACTGGTTCCTGATTAACGGGGAAACACACTCAGAGGCTGCACACGGCTGTGCCATCAGCAAGCATGCATGGCAGAAATGGAGAGTCAAAGGACCGGACGGTGTGGAGGAAAAATGCTTGTGTCAAACTCCCATTCCCTGAGGTCCATCCCACTGTTCCTGGGGCAGACGAGGTTCCTGGGGGCAATAATCCACCTCTGGCCCTTGGGACTGGCCTTGCCAAGGCCCACGAATGACGGGCTCTTAAAAGAGCATGGTGCTCTGGGCATGCCCCCTGCTTTCCTCAGGTGGCCTCAGCAGGGCACCATGCAGAGGGCACAGCCCGCAAGGCTAGGGTCACATCCGTCAGAGCACTTGCCTAGACCTCTGCTCGCATTCACTGCAGGGAGCCTCCACTGAGCGAAGCCCGATCAGCGTCCATCTGTGGCAGACCCACAGTGTAACCAGATTTAATGAAACCCTGCTCAAAAAATATTGGCCTATTCTATTGTAATACATCCTATCCAAAGCCTTTTATGATATAATTATGATATAAAGTGGGTGTTAAACTTAAAAAAAGAAACATACTGTTAAGAAAAGTAATAGACTAGCTACAGATTGGGAGAAAAAATGCAGTGTGTGTGTGAGAGAGAGAGAGAGAGAACGAGAGACAGAGAGAGAGACGAAGGACTGGTGTCCAGGATACATTAAAAACTCCAACTCAATAAGAAAAACAATTAATAAATGGGCAAAAGATTGAACAGACAGGAAAATATACGGATGGCCAATGTGTGTACTAAAAGCCATTCAACATCATTAGTCATCAGGAAAACACAAATTGAAACCACAGTGAAATACCACTACACACCAAGAAGAATCATTCACATTAAAAAGACTGCCAAGAGCGTTTGTTGGTACAGCTATGAAGCAACAAAAACTGACGTCCACTCTTAGGAGAGAAAAATAGGAAAACCACTTTGGAAAAAGGTCTGACAGTTTTTTATAAAATTAACCATACGCCTACCTATGACCCAAAAATTCCACTCCTAGGTATTTACCCACCAGAATTAAAAGCGTGTGTCCACAAAAAGCCTTGTACAAGAATTTTCATAGCAGCTTTACTTATAATAACCCCAAACTAAAAACAACCCAGGTATCCATCATCCATCAACAATAAATGGATAAACAAACTGTAGTATTTCATACAATAGAACACTACTCAACAATAAAAAGGAATGAACTACTGACTCATACAGCAATATGAACTTCAAAAACACTTTGCTAAGTAAAAGAAGCCTTGCACAAAAGAGTCCAAACTGTATAATTCCATTTATATGAAGTTCTAGAATAGGGAAATCCAATGGTTGCCTACGGGATAGGGGGTAGGGCTGACTGGGAAAAGGCAAGAGTGAACTTTCTAAGGTAATGATCAAGTTGTCTATCTTGACAGAGTTCTCAATTATACTTGTATATACATTTCTCAAAATTCATAAGGTTTGTGTATTTCAGTGTATGCAAACCTTACCTTAAAAAAAAACAAACTAAAAGCAAATACTGAACTCTAGTTAATGATATGCATGATAAATTGTTTAGGAGTAACATGTACTGGTGACACCTGCATCTTAATCGAAAATGCCTTAAGAAAATAAGATGGATTGATGGATAAAGAAAGGGATGCATGAAGAGAAATACGATAAAGCAAATATAGTAAACTGTTCACTGTAGAATTTAGGTAGTAGTTATGAGGATGTTCACTGTACAATTCTTTAACTTTTCAGTAGGCTTGAAAATGTTCATAATAAAAGGTTAGAAGTAAACATTAAAAAAAACTCTTCCCACTCTTTTAACCTAAGATCTCTAGTGAATATAGTCATTCCAAGTCCATTAGAAAGTGATGGGATGTAACAAAAAACATAAGTCATGCTGATAATGAGTTGGGAAGGAAAAAAAAAAAAGAGGTCGAGATTATATTTAACTGTCTTCAACCTCAAAGTCATTTGTTTTGCATGGAACTTTCTTCTCTCTGCTTTTGTATATATACATTTCACTCATCTTCTCCAGTAATTTGGTTGTGGAAGGTAACTTGCATGAGATTTTTGTGGTATATAAGGATTCTAAAACTAGGGAAACAGAGTTATCTGCATTATTGTGATTATTTTCTTTAATACAATCTACTCTGAAAGTAGTATGGCATAAAAACACTGATATGTATGGAAGAAAAACACTGATACAAGATTCAGCAGCTTGTGGCTCTAGCTGCAGTTCTCCCATTAATGAGCTGGTGACTGGCTAAGTCTCCTAATATCACCGGACTCTGTTTTGCTCTATAGTAAAATGAAGAGAAGACCTATGCCAGCTCTCACACTGAAGCATCTTGGCAATTCAAGGGAACCAAAGTGCTCTTTTTCTGTAATTATGAATAAAGCTGCCTCAGGCCCTTTGATTTGGGGACGCTTACTAAAAGAGAATAAATAATAGTGTTAGTAACTATGATTGCCTTATTCCATGTAAATATTTCCAAGTTATTTTCATTTGGGAAAGGGGAATCTAAAGGTGATTTTTTTCTTCCAAGTCATTGCAAAAAAACAAAAACAACACCAAACAACCACAAAATGTAGTAAGTTTAGTTAACTTCCTGTCCCAAGACACAAGACATGGCAGTGTAATCAAAATTACCTTTCCTTGCTCCCCCAAAATGACATCCAATAAAGCAGTGGAGTCTACTGAAAGGTTTCCACTTGACAAACTTTTATAATCATTGCATTCAAATATCTGTCTCAAACAAAATTTAAAATAACTCAGTCTTCTCTGTGTTAGCAATGACCACACTTAGAGATATAAATAGACAAAAACTAAAAGACTGAAATGCTGTTTAAGGCCAAGAGACTGTAAAATCATCAGTAGCATTATGCTTTTGCACTGTACAGAGCAAAATATTATGCCCTTCAGTGGAAATCCTAAAACGCACGGGGATAGCAATCATTTCGCAAGAACTGAAAATTAATGAAAGACAAAATAAGCCCCAGAAAGCAAAGCATTAGTGCATATCAAATTCTGAGACTCCATGGAGTAGATGCAAAAGTAACTACTATTAACTAAAACCATTAAGCATGTTTCACACACGTCTATCAGTAATGTAGACTTCTACTGAAACACTAAGAGCTCGGCAGACCTGGGACAAAAATTATGCAGTAAGGTATGTGGAGGAAGATTGCCATCCCACCTTCTGCAATTTCTCAAGTCTCTTCTGAGGTCCTATTAAAGGGATCTAGGCTTCAGCAACCCTGATGAGTGGGAAAGAGCACTCCTTGTGTTACTGTTTTCAATGGAATTTCTTTTCTATAATAGACAGCGAATTATAAAAATATTTCGCTTACTTTGAATAATACACTGTGACACTGTAGTTCCAAGTAATGGAAACTACCATGAGATGCGTGGTTATAGAAAAACAAATTCTTTCATAAAGATAGACTAAATTATATTCCAAAACCACTTCGATCACCTTATCCCAAATCATCCTTCAAAGTGAAAGGAACATGCTCCACCAACACCCGTTTCTGCATCTCAGCACCAGGCAAAATACCTTCGTTATTCTTCTAAACGACATGACGTAATCAAGGCCGTGGCTACAATTAGTTTGCAGTTTTGATCAGCTCAATTGTCTGCAAGAGCTATTTCAGAAAAGAGTGTATGAAAAACTAATATATTTTTTAATTTAAAAAGCAGCTACCAAACCAAAAAATTGCAATAGCTATCATTAAAACATTAGTTTAAAAAATATATAAACATTGTATTTTTTTTGGTTTGAAAGCCAGTAGCTTTTCTGACCCCCTAATTTTCTTTTGAGTAGGAAATAATCTAGTTCTCTCTCTGATCCCCCTCCTATTAAAGACCACAAATATTTGGATTTTTAGCCATGATAAATGCATTTCTTTCCACACACACACACACAACCATGAAATTTAAATTCAGTGCAACCAATGGCATTTAAAACTTTCCTCTCCCCCCTCTCCCTCTGCCTTCCTCTCTCACATACACATACACACGATTTACACACCCCCTAAATTAAATATAAACCACAATGGAAAAATAATTGTGCCATTACACCTTGAGCTACAATTATTCCCAATAATACTCAAAAGCAATACATTACTAAAACCAAAAGAAATCTACACTGAATCCAAATATCCCTACAGGTACAGAATTAAATACCTTTTGTGTTCTAGGACTCCAGTAAGTTTTAAAAGAAAAAGGGGGAAATTAAAAGGAAAAGGATACTGTATTAACATTCTCCTTTAGCTTTTCCACATTTATTTCCTCTCATCTTACTTCTAAAACAAATTCAGAATCCTAAATTCTCATCCCAGCATGTTAGAGAGTGTAAACTAACTTAAATAATCCCTGGTTTTAGCCCTTGAACAGTAGAAGAATAAAGTATGTGGGAATGAAATGCAGTCTGCAGTTTAAAAATAAGCCTAACTGCACAGTCCAAAGTCAGCGTACAAACGAGGAGCTATGAAGAATTTCTGACATGGCCTGAACCAACATCATTCAGGAAAACTTGGATCTCTTATTCCAAATTTCTCCTGCCTATTTTCTTTCTTTTCTTTCTTACTTTTAAAAAGAACTGAGTGAAAGGCCAGCCTGCCCACCAGAAGTCTAGGAATAGCTTGCCGGCCTATTTGCTGTCGATGCATCAGAAGTCTAGGAGGCAATTCTCTGTACTTAAGGGACATACCTCTTTTCTTCTCAGAAATTCATGCCATTTCCCTTTGTCTCAATTAAAAACCTTCTATGCTCAAAGTTTATCAACCCAAAGTTAGTTTGAAAAGTCCAGTGTAATTATATGCTATAGAAAACATTCGCCCTCATACACAATTTTATAATTTCTTTATATAGTTGGTATATGAACACATGCACAACTGTATGTGTAATATCCCTGTACATTTCCACCTCTTTAGGCATAGACTTCCTTAACCACAAGCCCCTCAAATCCAAAGGCTAATAGTGAGAGTATTTGGCCTAGGTGTTTTAATCCTAATAGAGGTTCTCTGTTTTTCATCTAGATTTTTCTGTTCAGCCCTTACACCAGGCACTATACTCATAGCAAGTCTGAACTGAGAAAGGAGGCCCTTTAAGGTGTCTGAAATTAGATCCCAGGGCTCGCTTTAAGTTTCCATGTTCATTCTTTTGATTTATGGGTCTCATTACTGGGGAAAGCTGAAATAGCTCTCTTCTTTTCTCCGTTAGTGGCTTCAAAGCCCTGTATGCTTGGTTACCCAAGTACATTGAAACTAATTTAAATCATCATCTTAAGCACCAGTGTGCTCAACAAACCAGAAAAGACCCTGGAATCCAAAATGTATGTTCACATTTTATACTTAATAGGACACAAAGTAGCAAATCCATCAACATAATGATATAGCTTTTTGTGGGCACAGGCAAAACCCTTCTTAAATGCTGCACTGCCATTAGCATTGCCTTTTAAAGATGAAATGGACATCATCCCTTTCCTTCTGCTGAAAGACAAACTTACTACAATGATAGTCACTTGTAGGGTTAACTCCAAGTGGTGGCAAGCATGTGTGGCTGAGAAAATAAGATAAATGCCCACATTTGTTTAAACCACAGTTAAAATTAAAAAGCACATTTTCCATCCTCTCCTCCTAAGCATTGTCATTTTAATGCAGGCAGCCCATACTCAGCACGTTGAGTTTAATAGGCAATGCTTGCCCCTCTCTAAGTATATATTAAGTTGCCATTCTCAAAATTTATAAGTGCAACTGAATTAGTACCAATTAAACAGAATTTTAAGCCAAAAAAAAAAAACTTAAAAGCAATTGCTGTTCTGTGCCTAAGCCATATCAAAACATGAAATTCAATTTAAAAAATGATTTTTCCAATGTGCTATTAATATATCAACTTGGAAAGGCAAATATAACAAAAAATGCAAATCTGATCTTCCTGCATATTCACCATTATTTGTCAACTATAATTCTATACCTGGAAAATATTCTATTATCCAGAATAATCATTTTTTGAAAAGGAAAGAGGAAAAAGAATAATCAAAAACAGGAAACCAACTCTTGATTCAGTGGAAAGGACAAGTTTTAGAAGTGATTAGACTTCTAAATCTGGCTTTGCTTAGACAAATCAAACTCTGGAAGCTTTAGTTTCTCGTCTATAAAATAACGACACTAGAGTAGTAGACTGCCAATCTCTTTTTAGACTCTAAGGACCCATGATCAAGGAAGGGTCTTTTGCAAGAATTAGGTTCTCTCTGAAATTATGGCTTTTAATGCTGAGTATAACACCTTTACTAAATATTTATTACTTTTATATATATCTTCAAATTTCTATACACTTCCTTGTGGATAGTTATTATTTGGTCTACAAGAACTTTGCAAAGATCTTAAATGCTTCTTATTTAACAGTTACCACGTTGGGGAAGTGGAGAATTCCCAATTTATCTCAAGCTGAAGTAACTGAAAACCTAAGAGAGAAACACTTCTAGGTTTCTTAATTTTTCAAAATTTATCTTTTGACACAGGAGTCAACATGAAAGAGCACACATACCTCCACCAGTGGCCAAAGCTGTAATGATTTGAACAAAATAAATAATGATGTAAAACCCAAAGAATAAAACAAATACAAGTCCAAACTCATGGAAATAAAGTACAAGGGACAAATGTTCCTTACAGAATTAAAAATAATGTATGTGACATAAAGCAGAGCTTAATTCCCCTCCCCTTGAATGTGGCTGGTACTTAGTGGCTCACTTCCAAAGAAAAGGGTGTGACAAGAGAAAAGTAGTAATTTTATAGTGAGAATGCTGACAGACACCACCGTCACCAAGTGACACCAGTTAGCATCACCAATGATAAGTCATGTTGATTTCACCACACACACATACACCCCCATACAGTGTGATGAGAAGGGCATTCCACCTCTGTGGGATTCTTCCCCGACCTTCATGACCTCAATCTAGTCATGAGAAAACATCAGGCAAACCCAGATTAGAAACATCTTACAAAATACTTTCAAAAGTGTCAAGGTCATGAATAACAAGGAAAGACTAGGAAACTGCCAGAGACTGCAGGAGACTAAGGAGACGGCTACTAAATGCATGTGGGGTCCTGGGTGGGATCCTGGATCAGAAAAAGGACATTAGGGGGAACACTGGTGAGATCATAATAAAGCCTATAGTGAAGTTAACAGTCCTATACCAGTGTGACTTTCTTAGTTTTGACAAACGCACCAGAGTTATCCATGATTAGGTGAAGCTGGGTGAAAGTTACTATCTTTGCAGCTTTTCTATGAATCTAAAATTATTCCAGAATAAAGTTTATTAGTAAAAATGTATCTTTAAAATATATAGTCAATTTTATCACATGGTGATTCTGAGACTCCACATTGACTCATTTTCAAAATATATCAATAACCCAAGGAATTTTGAAATACGTTGAATAAAATAAACATTTTAAGACCCCATGAATGTTCTCAAAAGGAAAATAACTGTACGTGATATTCATAATTTTAAACTATTATTTTATGGTAACTCATGATTTTGTACAAATACAAAGAAAATCATTCCACATTACAAAAAAATAAAACTCTCTGACACAAGTAATGTTATGAAGTCCTTGGACTTTCACCAGCTCTAACCCCAGGCACAAACTATCAAGGAGAGGACTGCTAATGGGAAGAAGAGAGTCATCAAGTCAATGGCCATGCAGGGAACTGTGTCCTCCTGAAAGTGAACCAAGGCTTCGAAGAGACTCCAAGAGAACCTCTTACAGGATTTAAGATTTCCCATGACAAGGGGATACTAGCACTCATTCCCCACTTAGACATCTGCCTACGCAGTGAACTTGATCTGATCTCCCTACACCAATGCCTGTCTGAACAGGAAAGAAGAAAATGGGAAGCCACGACTGGATGGAGGTAGGAGTGGAACAGCCTGCCCTTCCATCACTTGTAGGCAAAGAAGAATGACCTTCCATGAGTCAGATGGACATCACAGAAGACGGGTGGGGCAGAAACAATGTCGCATGCTTGCCATAATGTTTTTCTCTTTCTGGACCCAGAGGAGGACTACTTTGTCCAGCCTTTCCCAAAGTTAGGTTAGGGCCATCTAACTAAGTTCTCATCAATGGAAATGAGAGTGGAAGTAGCTTTCCACTTTTAGTCATAGGCTATTAAGAATTGGTATGAGACAGCTCTGCGAGTATACTAAAAAACATTGAATTGTATGCTTTAAACGGGTGAATTGTATGGCATGTTAATTATATCTCAATAAAGCCCTTACAAAAATGAGTGGATGTGAGATACTGGTTTTTCTTAACAAATTTTTCACTTTTTATTGAAGATTTCAATGGAAAGAAATTTATGAGTTCTTAATTTTTTTGAGGTCTTACTTAGGCAAGACTGAAAAAATAATTAAGTGCCTCTCCAAGCTCTCTTTCCCCTGAACTCAGAATTAGAAGTGAAGAACTGAAGTTGAGGTGTTACAAAATAGAAGCAAAGATTCGCTATTAGAGGAAAGCTGCCAAGGTGAGCCACCTGAGCCCCAGTGAACAGTAACATGAAATGTGTTAAGCTTCTGAGATTTTATTTGTTGTCGCAGCATAGCTTAGCCTATCCTCACTAATATTAAGACAGCCTGGGCTTTCTTGTTAGCATCCTATGGAAGGTGGCTCCCCACAGGCATCACCAGCAAGAGGATATGGACACTTGTCTCTTACCTACCTCTCCTCCCTGTCCCAAACTGAGTGAAAGAGCAGACCATGTGCCACTGCTTCCTTAAATTCACTCACGCTTCATTCTCACTGGTTAGAGTGGGAAAGGGAAAAGAGCCTTTTTAATCTGATATGAGACTGATGTTTTAAAACTGAAAGTGACCTGAAAATTATGGATGCTAACCAACATGTCAGAATTTAATAAAGCATGACCTTAAAATGCCAAGTAGAAAGAAATAACGCCATTTCATCATGTTAATGCCTCACCAAAAGGAGATTCAATAAACCAATTTCCCTAGCATGTTTCTTCTTTCTTTTGTTCTGTATCTTGGCTCTACGTGTTTTCTCCTTCAGACAATCCAAGTCTATTGCCAACAAACAACATAGTTGCCAAATAGTAAGCCAGGTCTCTAGGCACACTCATACATAATACTAGACAATAACTACTTGATTTTTTAAATCCACATCTCCTAACTTAATAGGGGTTTTGTTGTTTGTTCTATCCAATATTTTCCATTCACTCTTGGATAGACAGCGTTTAAACATGTTTTAAAAACCTAATTTAGTCTTAGCTAGCTATGAACATTAAAATGGTTCACAATCAAGAAGGCAAATATTAGAGCACACACCTCTTTCAAAGAGCCAGCGCATCACAACTAACGCTTTACAGATACCACATACCCATGTACTTTGTACACAGTAAATTCTCGAATGTGAGAGCTCATAGGTATTTCCCACAGCAATGGTCAGATAACACAGGCCCTCCACTGTCCGGGTCCCAGCTGAAGTTTCCTGGCTCTGGACAGAAGCACATGGAGGACATCACAGCTTGCCCACCCACAGCACAGAGAAGTGACCAGGCAGCACCCCGAAGTGAATGACTGTGCAAAAGTGGGCTGAGCCGTGCAAAGCTGACGCCCAGCTTCTCACACACATCTGTTTGAAATTCAAGCAGCTTTTGCAAACCATGGATCGGTATTCAAATAAAACTTTTAAAGAGATTGTATTCATATAAAAAGGAAATGAAAATATGTGCCTATGCCTTTGGGTAGAGTTGATAGGCCTTCTAGGATTTAGATGACTGTAAGCCTGACAGACTAAGCAAAAAATGGGAGCAGAAAAGAAACTGACTTTTGATTACAAGTCACCAGCATCTCAGGGCTCTCTGAACCGCACACAGGAGACCACTGGTGGAGACTCACAGCAGCTCTGCATACACCCCACATCCTGGCAATGCTAGCTTTGGGGACCCAAGAGCAGCCTGCAGGCCAAGTGAACCACCAAAACCAAAACCCAGCTCTCAACAATACTCCACGGCAACGCAAGCATTTTACAGGCGCACCTAGAGAATTCTCCATCTGCAACAAGAATGGAGGTGGCTACCTAACTGCCTCTTGACTTCCCATCAATCCTCACTCAGTAATGCTGCAGAGGGCTCTGCAGTGTTTGAAGCACTTCTCTCCACCTTAACCTATCAATCTTCACAGTAACGCCGTGGAGAATGGCCATGCTCATTTTAAAGCTGAGAAAACCTTGTCTCAAGAGTTTCAATGACTTCCTAAGATTATAAAGGTAGAATGGAGCACAGTAAAGCCGTCAACACAAGCACCCTCACTCCAAGTCCAGGGATTTTCCCTAGACCAGAGTTCTTTCACAACACTTTTAGCAAATTAAGGTGAAAATACAGGTTAAGGAATAGGTACATGGTCTTATATGTAGATAACCTTGGCTTTATTCTTTGAGTGGCTGTCAAAAGGTGAACTGTATAGGACCAGCAGGACCGGGCGGACAATGGTATCTGAGACCTCCAAGATGTAGAAAATAGTGAGATGCCAAGAAATAGTACACAATTCACCTGTATGCTGGCTGCCAAAAAAGGGTTCATGTCAGTTAACTATCACGTATTTTTTTTAAATATATATATAGGACTCCGATATTAAAATCACAGGGGACGGAAGGGCATCCTTGGGTATAACTAAGTGTACCCATGCCTCTGGTTGATGAAGATGCCCTAGGCCACATCACTTAACTTCTCTGGACTTCAGTTTCCTCATTTGTAAACTGAAGGCACTGGATCTGATTCTAACAGTCTTGAAACAAAATCTTTCAGAATCAATTCTGAAAACAAAATCTTAGGCAGAATATAAACATTTAAGCACTAAAGCAAAAGTGGTATTGGTGGGGGAGGAGAGGCGTGTGCCTGAAACCCAGCCTGCCTTCTACCTCTTCTCTTGCTCCTCTGCTACCCTCTCTGCCCCAACGTGACCTTGGGGGGCTCCATCCAGGGTGATGTGAAAGCCTGTGGGGTAGATTATTTCAAAGTCCGTCCAAGCTTTGCTGTAACCTTTTTGATGAGTATATGTTTCTAAGCTGCACTGTCCAACAGAGTAGCCACAATTGGCTACTGAACAATTGAAATGTGGCTAGTCTGAGGTGAGTTGTTCGATAAGTGTAAACTGCACACTGACTTTGAAGATTTGGCGTGAAGAATGCAAAATACCTCAACTTTTATGTTGTTACATAATGAAATAATATTTTGGAATAATAATTTCACCTGTTTCCTTTTACCTTTTTAATGTGGCTACTAGAAAATTTTATATTACATATGTGGCTTGCATTATATTTCTATTGCACAGCATTGTTCCAAAGACAGAATTATCAAGACTTTTGCTACAACAGCTGAAAATTTCATAGGCTGGGCAGAATCTCTACTAGCCGTTTCTTCCTTCCTTCCTGGCTGCCAGGTCCTTGCCAGCAGGGCACAGTCCTGCTTCCTTCGGTGAAAACCCCCTTTCCCTTTCCCAACAGCCTGGCGCAGGCAGTGCCTCCCCAGCTCCCAGGCAAGGAGATCTCCGCCGGCTCCACCCGGCACTGCCCATACTTCTTCCTCCCCATCACTGTTACCACCACTCAAGTGCTGAAAGGCTAAAAGTTCCTTGAAACATCCCACAACCTCTCAGAGACAGGGCTGATTTTACAAAATGGTTCCTGATAGGTTTCCTTTTGTAGACCAGTGGTCTCCCAGCTTTTTTGATCAAACAGCATATCAGGAAGAAAAAAAAAGCCTCAGCTCTACAACATGCATATTTACATATAAATTATATGTTTTCCTGCATTAATGGAATACATTATAAAACATACTCAAAGACAAATTTAGAAGGCTCAGATGAAATTAAGAATATTTTAAGACAATTTTGCTTTAATCCTCTGTGCCCTCACTAAAAATATTTCTTTCAGTGACAGCAACAACGCTACCGTTTTCAGCATGAAAATTACATAACAATGGAAACATTTCCTAACGCTTTTTTTTATAAATACCCTCTCTGGAGCACAAGTTCCTTGAGGAAAAAAAGTTTAAGTTACTTTTTTACTCACTGTTCACATGTCATGTCTACTTTGAAAGGACAAAGAACATGTTCCTGTTGTTTCTTTTCATCTGGAGGGCAGCACAACTCAGCCACTCGTCACGCAGGAGACCAGCAATTTTGAGATGCTTGTCTTGATAAGAAAAATTCTTCTCAAATTCGACAACTCCTTTAAGTAATTTGCTCCATAATAACTTGCTTCAGTTTCCATTTGTGTGGTACAAAAGATGATCAGGATCACTCCGCATCTCAAAGCACTGTGAAGTTCCTTGTATTTTAATGTGCCACAGGGCTGCCCAAGCAAAGCACCAGAAATGTGTTGGCTTTTATAAAGGGGATTTATTTGGGGTAAAAGCTTATGGTTCTGAGGCTGAAAAATGTCCAAATCAAGGTGCCAGCAGAGATGCTTTCTCACCCAAATCAGGTGCCACGTGGTAAAGCAAGAGGTCTCTGCCTTCGCCTCTAGAATTTGTCGTGTGCCGGGGCACAGCTGTGGGTGACCAGGCACAGGGCTCGTCTCCTTCCGGGCCTCCCCTCTCTGTCTCTCAGGGGCTGCTCTGCCTTTCTGCACCTGTGGGCGGCAGAGCCCTCTCTCACAGCGCAGGGATCAGCATGGCGGCTTCCTTCTCCTCTGAGTCTCTGTATGTCTCCATTTATATCAGACCCAGAAACAGCGCGGAGACTCAACCTGAGCCACACCTCACTGACTAGACAATCAAAAAGGGACTCACACCCTCAGGAATAGGTTAGTATAAGAACATCACCTTTTTGAGACTCAAAAGAATTTCAAACTGTCACAGGCTATTTAAAATATTGTAATCTGTAAAGGTACTAGACCAGGTTCAGATGAACTGCTATAAACAGAGTCAGTCCCCACCCTCCACGCCCCCCACCTTGGTAGAATGGGCAAGCTTCCTCAGGGTGCCTGGGCTGCCAACAAGGCCGCCAAATTTCTGGCATTTGGACCACGTGAGGGCATCAGGATCAGTCTGCATATTGACTTAGGTCCCTTGTAGAATGTTTACTAGCCTTTTCCTGCATCCTATTGGAATGTCTCAGACACTCTGAGGTGTGAGGCCTCTACTTTGGAAAGCACTTCTGTAGATACTGATGCACCAGCCAACATTTAACTACTATAACCACTTCTAATCCAGTTATTTGTTTTCTTCTGCTATTAGAAAACAACAATATTGTTCTCCTCCAGGAGAAATTGGGAGGACTTTTACTGCACTTCCACCTCCTTAGACGGCTCTGATTCTGTCCATCCTGCTAGTACCTGGCTGGTGCTCTAAGGAATGGTCTCAATTACATAGTAACATCTCCTTGTTCTAAATTATGTGCCCTTAATCTCTTTCCATCAAGGCCATTCACTACCTGAAATCTTCAGGTACTACTTCTGAGTTCGTGAATACCTTTTTGTTCTCTTTATAACAGAGCTCTGAAAAGAGCATTCCACAATGGCGCCAGGTCACAATATGTCCCCAGTAGTAACACTAAGGCTCTTTATGTACCCAGGGATCAACCCTTCTAGCTTTAAAATTTTAAAAGTCTTCTTCCTTTAGCAACTCTATTATTTTATAAAAAGGTCCAAACTCTTTCCCTTTTGAACATTTTAAGGCCTTCTGAAAACTGGAGGATGCATCTACCCTGTGGAATCACCACTCATTGCCTTCCTCTCTCCTTCATTCCGTTGCAATCCAGCCTCCTCGGCCCAGGCACTCCACTTTCTACAAGGGCTCTCCCAACCATCCCTTCCCCTTCACAGCTCTGTGACTGCTTCATTTCCTAAACACTGTCTCCATCCTGGTCTTCTTCCTTCTGACACACCTGGTCCTACACCACCAGATTCATCATCCCAAAACATCATTTTGCCCATGTGGTAGCCACAGCCTCACCTGCCTCTATTCCCCTAGTAGGAATGCTCCATGCAAGGCACATTCAGCCCAATTTCCCCTACTATTTTCTCCTCTGGGCAACTGCTCACAGATTTCTTCCCAACTGAAATTCCATTTCCTCCCCTTTCTTCCTACTAAATGCTACCAGCTATCCAACACCTAAAACCTGCCAGCCCAGCCTGAAACACTCTCCCTCAAACATACCCTTTTGAGCTTGATGCTCTGCCTATAAGGCTCTTTTCTTTTACACTCTTGGTCTCCAGTGTACAGCATGGTAGATTGCATATCTCGGGCCTACCCTGTAAAACGTGTTGACTTTCCACTAAACGTGATCATATAGAATTTTTACAATTATAGCCACATAATCAGGAACACAAGTTATCTGGGGTACTTCTTTTAATAAGTAAAACAAAAATATCTTTTCCTGGCCAATTGTCATATATTAATTATGCCGGGAAGAGAATCAAAGCTGCTTATACAAGAGCTGAAAAGACTCTGGGCTCAATCCCACTACTTCAATGTATACCTAATTCCATCTGACGCAGGACTTCCTGCCATAATGCTTTCAAGCTGGGATGCAGAATGTTTGCTGTGCCATCACTACAATCAGTGAATTTGCCAAGCACACCCTTTAGAGCAGTGGTTTGGAGCCATCTGAGGCCTCTTTGAGGCTGAAGAGAGCTATGTAACCATTCCCCATAAAAACACTCACACACGTGTGCATACAATGCCACTGGGGGTCACAGGGGCCCTGAAGGCCTTGAACCCCAAGAAGAGAAGGCCACTGGGGTCTTAGAACAGCACAGGGCCTGCAAGTCAGATGTCAGGAAAGAAAGGAGTGTTCCTGCCTTATGCAAACTCCTTCCCAGAACAGTTTTTACATAGGCAGCTAAATAGCTTTTTTTCTTTTAAAAAATTACCAATTTAAATGTTGAAAATAGAAACACATTATAAGTATCTAACAGAGATGTAGGCCTCCTTATTCTTCCTAAAAGTATTCAATATCTGCTTGGATTACTCTGGAGTCCCAAAGTAATTTGACCTCACTTCCCAGGGGCAGAGACCTCCCGTTGGTCTTGCTGCATCCAGCTCTGGGCTGCAGAGGACAGGCCTTCCCCGCCTTGCTGGGTTTCTTGTTGTTGTTGTCCGATTGCTTTTCTCATCAGAGTAAACCATCCCTTTGGCATTTCTAACTCTTCCAGCTTCCGCTGGCAACCAAATCCCTGTTTTCCTTTTGAGACCAAAGATCAAAGTTCCTTCTGTGCTTTCTGGCTCTTTTTTTTCCTCTCCCTTCTCTCTGTCCTCCTGTTTCAAAAACCACATTGAGGAAAAGCACACATTAAACCTTGTCCTCACCATTCTTGCCCCAGTCAAAAATCAAAGCCCGTTTGGTTTTCTTTGGCAACCATTCTTACAGCATCTTCTGTGAAGTGCTGTATAAACTGTTTATATCAGATGCACTGAAAATCTAATTAACAAATCCCTGAAAAGGAAGCTCTGATAAAAATCAGTCATATCAATAATATGAAAGCAAACAGTCCAATTTTTTTAAAAAATGGGCAAAAGATCTAAATAGAGACTTCACAAAAGAAGATATATGGATGGCAAGTAAGCATATGAAAAGATGCTCGACATTATAAATCATTAAGAAAATTCAAAAATTTAAACCACAGTGAGCTACTGCTACACACCTATTCAGATGACACACACACACACACACACACACACGTATAATACTAAGTGCTGGTGAGGATGCAGAGCAACTGGAACTCTCATCTATTGCTGGTAAGAATACAAAATGGTATCGTCATGATGGAAAACTGTTTGGCAGTTTCTTATAAAGTTACACATACACCACCCATACAACTCTCAGTCTACTGACCTTCTCAAACAGATGTAAATAGATGCATATAATATAAATTTATGTATATTTATACATAAATATAATGTAACATTACATTTATCACAATGCACTATAATTATCTGTGTGTGAAAAAAAATATGTATCTTTTATATCTCCATCTATATGTGTGTGCATATGTGTGTGTATATATATATTCCAGGAAAGTAGGAGTTTTTTTTTAAAGGCAACTACCTTGGCTTATTTATCTCTTTATCCCTGTGTCTAAGGCAAAGCTTGGGACCATAGCAAGTGTTCAACGAGTGTTTGCTGAATTAACAGAACATTGAATGATATTTACCATGTGCTCCACTCCAGATTAGGGCCTCTGAATACAAAAGATGGAAAAGACATGGTCTCTGTCTTCAGAGAATGGGCAGTCTAGCTAGAGCAGGGGTTCTTAACCAGGGGTTCTTTCTGGGGGTCCGTGAGCTTGAATTGAAAAAATATATATATCAACTTATTATCTTTCTCTGACCTCTAACTGAAACATAGCATTTCCTTCACTTATGAATGTATACAATAAATAAATTACAGTAGTATTCATTTCACCTGACTGGCAAAGGGGTCCGTGGAACAAAAAAAGGTTAAGAACCCCTGAGCTAGAGAAATAGGTTTGACCCAGAGGAAATGGTGAGCAACTCCAGACTCTGAATGAGTGACTAGTAAGCTGGGTGGTGTGGTGCCTCTCTCGAGTCAGAAAGGCCTGGGTTCAAGGTCTGCCATGCACTTCCTAGCTCTGCCACTTGGGCAGATTGCCTGCCCTTTCTAAAGCTAGCTTTCCTGATGTGTAAAAAGATGAGAGTTGCAAGGCAGCCTGACAGGCTGCTGGTACGTGCCAGTACCGTTGTAAAACTGTCACGGTTCTTCCATAGTAGATGGTAAACAGATGCTACCTGAGTCCTCCAAGTGTTGCTCCCCCAGGGAAGCTTCTCCCAGACCTCCCTACAACTCAGGACTGAAGGAATAACACCTGTGACAGGACAAACCCTGCAGACTCCTGCCGCGCAGTGCAGCTGGCTCTGGGCTCCGTTCTGGTCGCTCAGCACCTGTGCTGTAAAATTGTTAAATAATATGAACATCGCCCCTCTTACAAGATAATGCATGAAAAATGACTGTCATACTGGGAACAGTATACTCTCAATAAATGCTGTCTGTTGTGAAAGTTCGGGGCAGGCTCTCTGGAAAAGGCAGGACTTGACCTGTGCCCCACCACTGAAGGGAGGATTTTACAGGTGGAGGCAAAACGGAGCATGGCAGTAACAGTGAGGAGACCACCATCCTATGGTGAGAGGAGCGGAGAATACAGGTGAGCAGGTGGTATATGGGCCCACAGTGGTAGGTGGTAAGTGACTCCTCTGTCTTCCCAGAGAACCTGCCGTGAAGTCTCCCTCATTACCTCATTCCCTACTTATATCTGCACACCTCCCACTGAACTGCGAGCACCTTACCAGCAAGGAACTCTAGTCATCACGTGTTGCTCTCCCATACCCACTGCTCCAAACACCTAGGTCCATGCCTGCCCTCAGATGCCTTGTGAATTCTCTGACACCTGGCTCTCCCTCCTGCAGGTAAATCCTCACTGAGGACTGACCAATTATCACACCCTTAATCCGTATCTAAGATCTCAAGACCAAAGCATATCCTTCAGGTAACCTGTGTGCATCTTTTCTTCCATGCTAAGAGACAAAATTTCTCCAGGCCTCTGTCTTCTGCTCTACTTGGCCTGCACCAGCCACTGCTGGGCTCCAAAACCTGTTCAGTCTCTCAGATGAGCTCTCCTTGATTCCCACCTGACACCTCGTCTCCTTCCCCAGCTTGTTCTCAGTCCCAATCTCTACATCAGACTTAAAACCAAGACTCTGCCTTCTAAAACCTCAAACCTGAGCAACCATTATCAGCCTTCCCTTCCCCTAGGAGCTGCCTTTCCAAGCCTGCTCTCACGCTAGGTTTGACTCAGATATAATAAACTGGTGGTTATCAAATTCCAACTCAGATTCCTGAAAAAGAAATAATATGGGGGGAAAAAAAAAAGATTCCATCCACTCCCTCAATTTAATTCAATTGCCTGTGATTATATTGTTACAGCCCCTCACAAACATAACATGTAATTTCTCAATGATTTAGACAAGTTTGGGATTGGAAGTGGTCAGCCAAAAATATACTTGATTTCAACTTTGGTTAGAAAAGTTATTTTACTGTGTCCAGATATATCTGGCAATGGTCTGCAGGCCTCCACGTTACAGGTGATCATTGCAAGGAATGAGTCTAAAACAGTGTATGAAACTTATAAACTTAGATGTGAGGGTACAAAGGACGCCCAAAATAGACACGATATCATACCACACAATGATACCAAATCTATACCAAATATACCAAAATAAATTCAGGAGTATTAATGGTTAAAAAAAAAAAGAAAGAAAAACAAGAAGATAGATGGGCCTCTTTCTCCATCGACTCCCCCGGTACAGTAATTGTGTTTATTCCTATCAGATGCCACTGGAGTAGAAGCAGCAGTTATATATTTGCCCTTTATTCTTCCCCAAAATTACTAGACCTCCCCACCCAGAGTAATTCAATTTTCTTTCATCCAAATCTCAAAAAGAGTGGGATTACAACACATGAAGGTCAATTTAGCCTCTAAGTACATTAACTGCCAAAACGAAACTATTGAGCAGAAATTAAGACTCGGGTGACAAGGTTTAACTGGGCTGGGACAAAGGCATCAGGCAGAAACGGGCAGGCTAGCCTGGAGCAGAGGTATTCCCGCCACGTCCAAGGGGCCGCCCTGGGGAAACGCTGCCCCAGAGGATCCTGTGGGTCTAAGGCCTCCCGGGCTCACATGCCACACGGCTAGATGAGCCCCCCAAAAAGGAAGCTGGCATAAGACTTCTCATTTTGTAAATAATGAGGAAAAGCATCTCTCATTCTCTCCAAAGACCCAGAGTCTAATTATTCAACTGTGAGATAAGAGTTCCTTGCCCCACAGAAGATGTTCTGGTCTATCCTCCAAATAGTAGGTTTCTATTTTTCAGAACTAGAACTCTTTAAAATAAACTAGGATCTCTACTTCTGCAAAATAGGGGATTAGATGTCCAAGGAAAATGTGCCAAAGCAAAACAACTAAAATTTCTGGACAAACTATAAATATATGGCTGAGCTGGCAGGAGAGGAAAAGAAACCTCCAGGGACTAGAAGTGACCCGAGAGCATGAATCCAGGGAAATAAGTTGGCACTAGAACGAGAATTTGCCCTGGCGGGGCACCTGCCATCTCGGGATGCCAAGATTTACTCTAGGGATGCAGGAGTCAACACCTGGTGCCTGCACAAGGTGAGAGATCAGCTGGGAGAGCTCCACATAAAACTGAGCTGCAACACTTTCAATGGGTGAACCAGAAAAAAAACCCTACAGTAAGAGGACATGAGGATATGTGCCTGTCTCATCTAGGGCTTGGGATGAGCATGAAAAATAGCACCAACAACAAAAATTCTCACCTGACAATCCCTAACTACAAGTTCACCTTCATGCAGGTTTGGCATTTGAATTAAAAATAACTGATTAGGAAGCGGGTGTGGCTCAGTGGATAGAGCCCCCGTTTACCATATGGGAGGCCCGGGTTCGCATCCTGAGGCCTCCTTGTGAGGGCACGCCGGCCTGAGCGGTGCGGTGGGCTGATGCAGCAACCTCACGGCAGAAAGCAGGTGTGGCACAATGGATAGAGTACCCGTTTACCATATGAGAGGCCCCGGGTTAGCTTCCCGGCGCCTCCTTGTGAGGGCAGGCCCGCTCGCACGGCACCGTGGGCTGATGCGGTAAGACCTCACAGCAAGGGGGAGATAAGCAGACACAGAGAAGACACGCAGCGAATGGACACAGCAGCACAAGCAGCAAGGGGGGGGATAAATAAAATAAAATAAATAAATCTTTAAAAAAAATAAATAACTGATTGAACAAACAATAACAACCCCAAAATGTAGTTAAAAGTGAGCCTTGATGGATAGGGCCACTAGGAACTTGTTAAAAGCACACACAAATACCCTCTATAGGAACCTACCTTAAAAACAGGCTCTTAAGGAATTCCTAGAAATAAAATTTCAATGAACATTTACTCACAATCAGAAACCACAAAACTCACAACAAAACAAGCCAAAATCAGCTAAAAAAATTAAAAAAAAAAAAAAAATGTCAAACTGCAGAACCAGTCTGGTGACAACTACAGTTTATAAGACTGGAATTATAAAATTATAAAATGCAGTATTTAAGTACATTTAATATGTATCAATAAATGAAGAAGATAATGAAAGTATGACTAAGTAACAAGAGACTATCAATGCACACTAGGGAGAGTTGAAACAGCACTCAATGGAATGCTTACACATAAAAAATAACATTTGAAATGGGTAACCCAAAGGATGATGGCAGGTATAAAAGAGCCAATGTGAGGAGAGAGGAGAGAGGGTGAATGAGCTAGAAGAAAGTGCCCTGAATGCAGCAGAGAAAAAGAGAGGAGGAAATATGAGAGATAAAAAAACAGAACAGAGTGAGAAGGTAATATATTGGTCTAATCATAATTCTAGAAGAAAACTGGGGAGAGGCAGTGTTCAAGAGGAAAATGGCTGACAATTTTCCTAAAATGAAAAACATATGAACTCTTCACGTCAGATTCCCAATAAATCCCAAGCAGGACAGAAAAGAGAGATAAGGGAATAAGAATTAGAATGACAGGTGATTTATCTACAGTAACAAGGGGAGTCAGAAGACAGTGAAATAATACATTTCAAATACTTAGAAAAAAATAACTATCAAGCTAGAATTGCATACGCAGAAAAATTCCACGAAATAGAGACAATCAAAAGACTTTCAACCAAAGGAATTTCTAAAAGGGGCACATTCAGAAAAACTGCCCCAGAGGGAATGTCTCGAATGCAAGTAGGAATGGTAGGCAAAGAAAATGGTGAATGTATGGGAAGACTGAAATAAGCACTGACTGTATAAACAATGGTAGAACATTTAATTTGCAGGATTAAAATTTTTTAATTAAAATTTTGAAAATTCATAGCCCAGACCTTTGAGTAATCAGAGTTCAAGGGTTCTAAGTCCTTATATTGTTTGGGAGGAGAGTGAAAACACTGAATATCTTTAGTCTTAAAGGTAACAAGTAGCGTTAAATATACATATTAAAATATCTGGGGTAATCTCTAGAATTTAGAAAGAGAACAGAAATAGAGGATATAATCCAATTGCAAGAGCAACCAGGAATATTAGATCAACAGATCTCACTAAAGATGTGCAAGAGCTTGATGAATAAAATTATAAAAATGTACCCAGAGATAGTAAAGAAGATCTAAATAACTGGAGAGACATCACATATCACATTTATGGATAAGAGTCAATAACAAAGAGATGCATATACTGAATACACTGATTCAATGCAACTGCCAACAAAATTCCAACAGGACTTAAAAAAAAAAAAGCGTGACAACTCTATAATTTATATGGAAATGCAGCTGAAGAACAAAGAGGGAAGATTTGCCTACCAAGATTCATTATACAGTTATAGTACTTAATTATAATTATAATTATAGTACATGGTACTGACTCAGGGATAGACAAAAAGACCAGTGAAATAGGATAGAGAACCCAGAAACATACTTATACATATTTAGAAACTTGCCTATGATAAATATGGTATTTGTGTTCAGTGTTTGGGGGTAGGGGAGAGAATCAGTCAAAACAATTAGTTATCCATATGGAAAATAAAATCACACCATACTCAAAATCAACTCCAGGTGCATTGAACACTTAAATGTGAAAGGAAAAACTTTTAGAAGAGAACATAGAAAAATACTTTATAGCAATGGGATAGGAAAGGATTTCTTACAATAACATAATTCATAAAGGAAATACTGATTAATTTACCCTAAAGCAGTAACCTTCAATCTTTTTGGACAAGAAGTCACTGTAAGAAAGGCATTTTACATAGCAGTGCATGTTTGTGTGTTTCTAAAACAAGTTTCATGAAACAAAAATCACTCTTAATATTAATGATAGATTTTGATGTTTTATTCCAGTCTATGAACACTCATGAAGATCTGCAACAGGAGACTACTACAGAAATGTTCTTCTCAAAGCTGTTGTGACAGCAACGCTGGAGAAAATCCAAGTGTCCAGCATCAGGAGGATGGATAAATTGCATTTGAACACAAATATCTGTATTTCTATATTCATATAATGGGGTATCACAAACAGTAAGAGCCAACGAATCCCAGCAATGAGCTTCAGGACAATCTGCGGTTCACTAACCGCGGTCCCTGGCCAGCGGCAGTAGCTTCACCTGGTGTTCCCTCCCCAGACCTGCCGAATGAGAAACTCCGAGGCGGGGCCCAGCCTCCTGTTTTAAAAGCCCTGGGATATGCTGATGTAAAATGGCCTACATCTGTTGCCACAATGCCACTCATGACAACCCCCAAGTCCCAGAAAAGCCCCTGTATTTCGACTGCCTCTCCCCTCCCTGCCCCGAAAATGTCCAGTGGCCACTGTCTCCACCTCACTGTTACAATTTCTTCCATTTCTTGAATCACAATATACGACAGAAGGATGTTGGTGTGGGATGTTGCGGAAGGTGTGGGAGGTGGGGAACATGGGAATCCTTGTAATGTCTGAGTAATAATTAGGTAATCGAAGCACCTTTAAAATATATATATATATAAAATAACATTTATGTAAGAAAATACACATATATGCATATATATTTATATATCATTTTACAAATATTGGTATGTACTGTGAAAAATCTTTTTATGAAAAAAAAACAAAAAAAAAATAAAATAAAATATGTATGAAATATAAAAAAATAAAATAAAATAAAA
>JAQZBX010023091.1:6273-31190 GCA_029593785.1 Cabassous unicinctus | reverse complement strand
GACCTTGTAATAGGAAATGGTTCCATGAACTTCACACCCAAAGCATGAGCAGCAAAAGGAAAAATAGATAAAGGAGATCTCCTCAAAATTAAAAACTTTTGCACCTCAAAGGACGTTATCAAGAAAGTAAAAAGGCAGCCTATCCAATGGGAGGAAATATTTGGAAACCATATATCTGATAGAAGCCTAATATCCTGCATATATAAAGAAATCCTACACATCAAAAATAAAAAGACAAGTAACTCATTTAAAAAATGGGCAAGCAACATGAAAAGACACTTCTCCCATGAAGAAATACAAATGGCTAAAAACCACATGAAAAGATGCTGAACATCACTAGCTATTAGGGAACTACAGATCAAAACTACAGTGAGATACCATCTTACACCCATTAGAATGGCAGCTATTAAAAAAACAGCAGACTATAAGTGTTGAAGAGGATGTGGAGGAATGGGAACCCTCATCCACTGCTGGTGGGAATGTAGAATGGTTCAGGCATTGTGGAGGACAGTTTGGCAGTTCCTCGAAAAACTAACTATAGAACTTTCATATGATCCAGCAATTCCACTGCTGGGTATATACCCAAAAGAATTGAAAGCAAAGACACAAACAGATATATGCACACCAATGTTCATAGTGGCATTATTCACTATTGCCAAAAGTTGGATTCAACCTAGGTGTCCATCAACAGATGAATGGATAAACAAAATATGGTATATACACACGATGGAATATTACTCAGATGTAAGAAGGAATAAAGTGTGAACACACGGGATAACATGGATGAATCTTGAGGACCTTATATTGAATAAAGCAAGCCAGGCATTGAAGGATGAACAGTACATGACCTCACTGATATGAATTAAGTAAATGGAGCAGACTCTGGGAGTCTGGAAGATAGGTTTACCAAAAATAAAGGGCGAAGAAGGTTGTGAGCCAACACCCTTACATACGTAATCTATGGTAAGGTGAAAGAGTGTAGTTGCATATCGAAGGGATATGACAGGAGAGAAATGATATTATTGGGTTGGGTGGTGCAGGGTTGATAGATGAGTAGATTGGAAAGGGTAGGTTAGAAGGTCCAGGGTACTGGAGGGAGGGTTGGTAGAGGGACCAGGTGAACGCTGGGGATTTCTGGTATGTGGGAATGCTCTAATGGCAATATGAAAGGGAAGGGTTACTGGTTTAGTGTGTTGGATGGGGATGGGCATTCAGGACAAGGCACACCTGGAGCAGGCTTCTAGGGAGTGTGTAAGTGATCTTTTTGTCATAATGTGTTGTATCAGTGGGTTGAGACCCACATAATGAGCAGGAAGAAGTTGGACCCTCATCTTCCGGAGGACAAATTTGTTCAGAAATAGACAGGTGGGCGTCTCTCCAGAGCATGGGCAGTTCCTAATAGGAGAGGACAAACCAATGTGTCAAGACCTCAGTTTGCTGCCTGTACCTATGAATCTTGTCATCCAATGAGTGAAGCCAGGGGGTCACCATGGGCCCTGGGGGGAGGAGGAAGGAGGAATAGAATAGATCAAACAGGGGTATTTAGTGGGCAGTGGAAGTGTTCTGCATGATCTTACAGTGGTGAACACAGGACATAGTAAATATCATCAAAATTTATAAAAATGTACAGTATAAAATGTAAACCATAGTGTAAACCATTGACCATATTTAGTAGCTATGTTTCACTATTTGTGTATCAGTTATAACAAATGTACCATCCACATATGAAAAGGTATTAATTTGGGGGGTGGGGAGGAAAGGGGGAGGATGATGGGTATATGAGAATCTCCTGTATTCTGTGTGTGACTTCACTGTGACCTAAAGCTTCTTTGAAAAGAAAATAAAAAAGAGTGAGACACTGGGGAATGAGTAGGGGAAGGTGCCACAGTACAGACAGGACACCAGATATTGTGGTGATGAAAGGCTAAATGTCAAAAAACATTTTTTAAAAATATTTTTCATTTTTAAAAATATCCCAATCTTTTAATTTAATTTTTTAAAAATTTCTTTTAACTTTTATGTATTTTATTTCTTGTATTTAAACTTATCATTATTGTTTCATTTTCCTATTAATTGTATTCAGCTATTGTAATGGCTTCATTTTTGAAGAAGCTTTGGACCACAAAAAGGCTACAACTGGGGCAGGGGAGGATCATTGGTATGGGATGTCAGAGATGGGGCATGCAAGGGAGGAAGTTCACCTGAGTACACATATAAGGTATGTAAAAACATTCAAATGTTCATGGGACATTGTCACAGTGGGTGGAGACTCACACAATAACCAAGAAAATACTGAATTCCCACCCTGGAGGGCTCTGCCACATTCTCTAAGGCAGCAGCAACAGTCCCCAAGTGCAGGAGCAGTAACTGGTAAAGGAGGATGATCCACTGATGGGCCCTTGATATTGACAACTAGGCTTATGAGCCTTTGCTCTTGAACTTGAAACTTAGCCTACTGTTATAGGGTGCTTAAGGGTTGTCTCCTGAGAGCCTCCTTGTTGCTCAAATGTGGCCTCTTTCTAAGCCAAACTCAGCATATGAATGCATTACCTTCCCCCCAGCGTGGGACATGACTCCCGGGGATGAGCCTCGCTGGCTCCAATGGATTGTTACCAAGCACCAACTAACAATGCAACTGGAAAAAGACCTTGAATATAAGGGGGATAAGGTAAAGACAAATGAGTTTATATGGCTAAGAGACTTCAAAGTGAGGTCTTCCCAGAGGTAACACTTATGCACATCTCAGCAGGATCTCATAGACTGCCAAAATGGATACTACCCCAAATAGTGGGGCTCCTGATGGCTCAGGAGACACCCAGGTCCTGTGGTCAGGGTGAATCACTCCAGAGTTTGGTGTCTTGCCAGTGGGCCCTACTTTGGATTTTGTGCTCCTGAGAGTGACAGAGTTGGACTCAATTATGTCTTCCCTGCACATGGCTCATCTGTCCCTTCTATTTAATCCTATACTTGGTGCTGGAGTTTGTAGGTGTATGTCCAGAGACTTGAATCTTTGGGCTGTCCATATGCCACCTGGGCCTGGAACCTTTGCGGAGTTGCAACACCTACTCTACAGCTCATTGGATTCACTCAGGACAACTGGTGGGGAGATGATGATGGACAAAGGCCATCCAAGGGAATGGAGAGAGTCTGCAGCTGCAGGCAGATTTGTCCCATCCATCTTTCCCATGAGATGTAAGCCCCCTCTCAACTGGAGTTGGAGTGGACATTACCATCAAGAATCCTCAGGACTGGGGAAAGAACTATGGACTAGAGTGGACTTGCTGGTATTCTACTATAGACATATTGTGATGCTAGCAATGGAAGAAATTACAACATTGATGTGGAGCCAGTGGCCACTGGCCACTAGCGGCCCTGGGGACAAGGAGAGGGAAAAACAATTGTAATACGGGGGCTTTTTCAGGACTTGGGAATTGTCCTGAGAGATGTTGCAACAACAGATATAGGCCATGTTATATCATCACACAACATGCAGAACTGTGTGGGAGAGAGTGTAGACTACAATGTGAGCTATGGTCCATGTTCAATGGCCAAGCCCCAGGTTGTGTTTTATCAATTGCAATGAATGTTCCACACTAATGAAGGATGTTCGTGTGGGAGGGTGTGGGAGGTATGGGGAGTGGGGCATATGGGAATCCCTATATCTTTTGTGTAACATTATGTAATCTAAATATCTTTTAAAAATTAAAAAAAAAAATTAAGAAAAACTGTAAGAATCCAAATAGCTGGCACTTAGATGCCTGAATCGCCCCTCCACCCCCCATATGGGCAGCTAACTGTTCCTGAAAAAATTTACACAACTGGGTCACCCAAAGCCACTTACAAATTCATCATCACCAGCCTGGGTGGGTATACACATCACTTGTTACCAGCCTTACTACACATAATTTGGAAACAAATACTTTTAATGTAGTATGAGGTTACTTATCAATGAGCACGTTTTTGCAGTATTGTGAAAATATTAAAAGAATTAAAAGAATATGTACATATATTTATGATATATTGTAATACCTTCTGCCATTAAGCTAATATATGACATAAATGTTTACCAATCTAGGTTACAGTATCCATTTAGATATTAAATGCAGTAACTCAACAAACTAAGACAAATAGTTAAAGAAGTCTAATGAGAAAAAAAATTCATTTATTAAAGTGTTAATTATGATCTTTTAATTAAACTTGTTTTGGATATATTTCATTTTATGTTGAAGTAAGCTATCTAGAAGCCAGTATTTTATTTTAGAGGCACATTTGGAGTTTTGTTTTTTTTTTTTTTTTCAAAGCCATGCATAAATTTATTGTCTTGTGATTTCATCAGTTAATAAAACCACCATAATTATTTACAGCTTATTAATCAATAGAGAACATTTAAAATGACTTACTTGTCCACTTTTCATTAACTTATCTTTTGCATAAGAATAAGAATACTTATTTTCCTTTATATAACAACACATTCTAGAAGAACTTTAAATAGCCTTTTTAAAATTACCATTTCTAGACTTCTACAAACTGGAGAATAATGAAAATAGAGAAAGTTTATCAATTTTATTTTACTCCTATAAAATTAAAAAATAAAACAAATCTAATTATTTTAAGATAAGGCAATTTTTTATTTGTTAGAGTGCTTCCCCCTTGTCTTCTTTGAATATCTTTTTTGTCCCCTCCCTTCTTTGGATCCAACAATTCACCTGATCCAACAATTCACTACTCACTCTGCAGCACTTTACTTCTCCCGTTGGAGAAGGAAGTAGTGAAAAACTGGTAAACAAATGTTATTGACATTTACTGACTTAAGTAAAATTATGCTGCACAAGACAATTCAAATTTTAACGAATTGTGTAGGTAATGACTAATATTTAATGCAGAGGGAACATTATCGGTAGTGGACCTCAAACTTCGGGGAAGGAGTTGGATTTTCAGCAGGTCATTTCCTGCTACTGTGAAATCTGCCATAGATGCCTGCCAACACTGTCTATGCAGAAAAAGCACTCTAATCTCAAGGAGTGGGGTCATTTCATTAAGTTAGGAATAAAGTTATTATATTACTTTCTTATACTTAATTCAAATCATCAGCCTCTGGTCTCCCTTCTAGAATAAAGAGAAGAGCTCTTCAGAGTATATCAATTCCATCAAACACCAGGAGACTGCCACTAAAAGTGCTTTGCTCTTTGATAATTTTCAACTGAATATTACCCTTCAATCACTTGGTAACTTGGAATTGCCCAGTGTCTTCTTTAGCATAGAACTGAAGACATTGCTCTGCTAGTAGAGTCTGACTTGGGACAAGAAAAATTAAAGCTATACTTTACAGATTGTGGTATATATATCTAAACATTGTTTTATTAAATGGACTATTATGGTTCTGATCTTATAATTACACATCATTTTTCCAGATAATTTGTAAGAAACAGTCAATGTGAAATGAGAAAAAATATAAGGATATTTATGACAGTGTCCTTGACCTAATGAGCTGTAAATCTTATAGGAAAGATGAGTTTTCCACTCATAATAAAGCCACATGAAACAAGTGCCAAATGGTACACAGCAATACTGGAATACAACACTCCCACTAATCATAAATCTACTGAATATTTTACCAGCATGTACTTTTAGGCAGCTGCATTTATGAAAATGATGGCCCTGTGACATGAATTTGAGGCTTAATTCAATGTTTTTGATTAATAACTCTACTGTTAGATAACCAAATTTGGTGTTGTATTTAATATCTACAAGACAGAGAATATATCACCACCCCGTATTTAATTTGCGAGTGCCTCAAAACCTGCAGTGTATGTTGTATAGCTAATCTTACATGGAAATAAAGATATACCCCCATGATAGTATGGTCCAATTATTTTGGGGGAAAAAGTAACTGGATGTTTTTACCTTTTTTTTTTTTTGCTGGAGAAAGTGTATATATCATCATTGCCGTAGGTTTCTGTCTGCAACTAACTTTGCATTATTCAAAAACAACACTTATGCTCACTCTTATTTTTGCTTTTGTTCCCTGAAGTGTCACAGAAGAAAATGAAATAAGTGGTTTGTCATTATATGTAACAAAAAAGTTCTATATTTAAGAGAACCGTTCTTGAATCAAACCAATTGCTTTAAAGCAGCAAAAATTAATAAAAGAAAATGAATTGGATTTTAAAAAGGTCTCCTAAATAAAGAATTCTTTTATGTCTCGGAGAAAAATATTAGTAAGCCTTTCAGCAAAACAATTCCCATCTCAGGAGATGGAGTGACTTAGCTAATGAAGGAAGGTTGCCAGGGCTATTTTGCAGTACACAGTATAAGAAGTTGCTGGAGTTTACACAGCCATGGAAGGATTTTTAAATGACAGAGTTTTCTGTAATATCACACCATAGATAAATGAGGAAGGAAGCCCAATTTTTAATAAAACTGCATGAAAAATTTTATGAACAAACAAAAATCTTTCCTAAGAACAGGAAGGTTTTAATGAAAAATACATGCAGATTGTAATTTATCGTAGATTCAGCTTATCTAGAAAGTCAAATCAACTATCCATTGACATATATTAGCTAGCATTGATAAATCAAGAGGAAAAGAACTTGAAAGCACATATTTTTACGATACCTGCATTTGAAGGATTTAGAAGCAGGTTATTATATCTCCCTAAAAGTATTCAACTCCATGCAAATGCAGTGATATAGGCATGGATTTCCCTAGCCTCTCCTCTACAGCTAACTTTTTTCTACCCTATGGTTTTGCATGACTTCCATGAGCATTACTGGACCTCCCCAACTTCAGATATTCTGTTCTCATTTCTGTAAATATGTAACCATGGTGCCAAGCAATATACCAACTAAAAGGACCACCCCCTGTTGGAATATCTATTTTGTAAGAATTAATCCCAATGTTTTTAAACAGTGTAGCCAATTTCTGCCTTGTCTATTGTGCTCACCTTCTGAATTTAGTATGTTGACTGATGCCAGCTTCTCCTGATTACCACATCAATTTGATCCCTCCTCACTCAGGAGTGTGCTGCTAAATGTGTAACAACTGGCTTTACAGGAAAAAAAAATAAAATGTGTGCATGTATAAATTTATATTACATTTTACTGATGTAAATGATGCATGGTAAGTAATTCACAAACAGCAATAAAATTTACAAAACCTTTATTGTAAATTCCATGCAGCTAACTGATTTTCACAGAATGTTTTTATTTATTTTTGCCAGGTTCTTTTATCATTTGTGCATGGCCAAATTATGGTTTTAATTTAACCATGATTTGATAACATTTTGTGCTATTCAAAAAGTAATGGCAAATATACCACATTTTAATCTGCAAGATTTACTTTTTCCCATCACTTTCTAAAGTATAGATAGTCAACAAAACCAAAAATCAATCCCCAACATTTGCCAATTTCTGTGGTGTAAGTACTCCCATAATGGCCAATGCAGCTGGGAAGAGATGTGCAGGAAGTAGCATATCATATTATACTTCTACTACAAAAAATAAACATAACTAACAACAACAGCATCAGTAATTGAAAAATTTAGTAAAACAATTAGGAACCAATGAATTCTGAGTATTTACCTTTGCTTTTGACATAATTTATTTAATTGTAGTTCTATATAATTTAATTTTTAATACTGGCTGTGATTAACTTACAGCCAGTTGAACATTCCTGTAAATTTAACCATTGTCTCTCTCAAGCCCCTATGATCTGACTCCTGCACACCATTAACTCGCTATTCCCTAAGCTGCGTACTTCATGAGGAGCCCTGAAATATGTTCCCGGATGAAGAGTTTACATTCTCTATGTGTAACTGTTACTCATTCAAAGCTCCAGCTCATTCCTCATTCTTAGTTTCCTGAATTCTAAGTCTGTGTACTTAGATGAAGCTCTAGTTCTAAATTCCCTATAATTCAATAGGGCTGCCTCCATCAGACACTACTGTCAGCTCAGTTCCAACTACCTTCTGTCAGGATTGGATCACTCACCATGCAAAATGGAAAACACTTGAAATTTGACTTTAAGCAGAATTCAATGCATCCCATCTCTTTCACTTACAGTTATGTGACCTTGAATTTGATAGTGAGCACTTGAAATTTGACTTCAAGCAGAATTCGATGCATTCCATCTCTTACACTTACAATTGTGTGACCTTGAATATGATACTGAATATCTTTAAAGGCTCCATTTCCTCATTGGAGATACCAATTGCAAGCTTAGAGAATTTTGTTTACAATTTAGTGTAGAGTCAAAAAACATGCTCATAGAAGATCTTCCATAAATGTCAGGCATATCTGCCTTTCTCCCTCTGCCCTAAATTAAGAAGATTCTCATAATGCAGGCAGAGCAGGGCCAGGAGGCTGCAGAGGATCCTTTACAGGCATCAGACCCCTACATTTTAAGTCACTCACTCCCTATATTCATTCATTATGCCTCTAGTTTTTTGGTGCTGTTTCCTCTCACTGGCCTGGCATTTCATGCTTTCCTGATTCTTTTGCATGTTTCTGCACTAGGACTTCTATACAGCTGCTTTCCTGCCCCGTTGTGCAGTTAGCATGTGTCTTTTGTGCTTTTGTGAAGCTGACTCTGTGCTGGTTCTTCATGCAGGATATCCCCTGCCTTTGTTCCTGGATTTCTGGCCGACAAGTTCTAATGTGTCCTGAATTCTATAAAGATTGAGTAGGGGGTAAACATCTCTCTCCACCTTCCCTGGTGCTATCTTCTCCCCAGTTCTCTGTTGTACCTGCCATTAAACAACGTTCCAGAGGTACTTCTTGGCCAAGTAATGCAATTCAACAAAACACTAGAAGAGAGGTCAGAAAAACTAGTTTCTAGTTCTGATTTTGAGAGCAACTAGCTGTGTGACTCTTGAGAAATCAATAAACTGCTGAAAGCTACCATTTTTTCAATTGAAAATGAGACATACGATTTCTCTAGGGTCCTTCTAGATCTAACATTCGACGAATCCATGATTCTCACTTCACTATTGCTCTCAACTAGAGTAAACTGGAAAAATTGTCTACTTCAGTCTGTTGCTTAAGCAACCCTTAATTGGCAGAAGCAACCTCAGCTATTTGGTCTAATGCTGTCCATGAGCTCATCAGCTACAGTAACAGGTAAGGAGAAACAATGCCTGTAGAATTTGAGGAAGAAAATAAACGTTTTTTTTCTGATCTTAAAGTAGGAATTTATGTTTCATCTATAAAATATTTTTTTTTTATTTTTCGAAAGCAGTAAAAAACAATCTTCTGGATGATAAAAATGAATAGACATTGTGAGGATTTGTTAGATTATGTCTCAACTCGCAAGCTGTAACCACAACTTCTACTTCACTTATGAAAATTAGGCTGGAATTTGTTGAAAACAGCCTCCTACTGAGGAAGAATTAGGCAAATAACAAGAACAATAAAAATAAATTTAAATGGAAGCAAATCCATATTCTTCTGAAATGTATAAGTAAAAGGTGAAGCAAACTGGTTAACTATGGAAAAGTGGTAACCAATATTCTTCTTTACGTTAAATATAGTGGGTCCTGTTTTAGTTCATACTCCTCTTGATAACTATTGATCATTCTATTCTTAACAAATTGCCTTCTTTTATGGGATATTTCATGAACACACAATACTCTAAAATTTCCCCATATCCCATACACCCCTATGATGGCAGGTTTTCCTCTAAAAAATTCTTAATCATCAGGGTCATGAGTCCTCAGGGTTCTACTGTAGGCTCTTTAGTCTTTTCTCTCTATTCAATTTCCTTGGGTGAGCAGATCCACTTCTAAAGCTTCAAGTATCATGGCCCTGATATATACACCTACACCTAGGCCTATTCCTATGCCTATGCCTATGTGTGTACATATACATTTATACATATATACATGCACATGTATAGATGTGTGTATATAAATACTGCATACATATGCATGTAATATATATATTATATGTGTGCACACACATACATATACTATCTCATCAGTACACTTCATCAATATTCTAGCTCCTGGTCAGTATCTTCCTTGGATGGCCCTTATAATTTGCCCATAATAAACTCCCCAATTCTTCATCATCTCTAATTTTCCCTGTGTCAGTGCAGATCACTGCATACACCCAGTTGCCAAAGGCAGAACCCTAAGGGTTTCTCTTGATACCTCTCTTTCAGTTTCTCCTACATTTTATCAACTAGTAACTTGCACTGATCTGACAAAAATGCATCCTGTTTGCTCCATCTCATTCTGCTCCCATTCCTCTGGTCCAGACTACCATCACATCATGGCAATAGATTGCTAACTTGAATCTATCGGTCTACAACTGGCCCCAATCCATCCTCCCCCTGCAGCCAGGCTGAACTTTCTTGATGCCTGATCCCATCAATCTCTTTTTAAATCCAATTTTCTTTTAATTTAAGCTTAGGTGAACTTGCTTGTCTCATCTATGTGAGATTTTAGGATACATATATCAAATTTCCACCTGGTGCTCAAAGCGGTGAGAATATGAATTAATTATAGTTCTTCAACAAGGCACCTTTATGCTTTTAACAGTTTATACAAGCTGTTTGTTCTGACTGCACTATTCTCCCCCTTACTCTAATAGCTCACTTTTCAGCTTAGATATTGATCCCTATTTCCAGAAAGCTTCTCTGACCACCCTAGAAAGGAGTCGTATATATTCCTCAACACCCATATTGCACTTATTTCCCGGTATTGTGACTGCCTGTTTCATTACAGTTCTCAGTACACCCTATGTCCACAGGAGCAGCCAGTAATCATATCTTGGTATAGTTGAGTCTCCAGTAAGACTGCCAGATTTAGCAAATTAAAATACAGGATGCGAATTTAAGTTTGAATTTCAGATAAACAGCATTATTTTTAGTATAAGTATGTGGCATGCAATATTTGTGACATACACTATAAAAGTATTTGGTTTTAACCTGAAATTTGAATTTAACTGGGCATGTTGCAATTTATTTGACAGCCCTTATCCCAAGCATCTTGCAATGTGCTTTGTCATAGAGTAGTTATTCAATAACTATTCAATGTTACAAAATGGAAACAAAATTATTATAAGATCTCCCTCTATTTCTTCAAATATGTCATAATAAAATTTAATATATTCATTTTTGATAGTTAGCAGTTAGTGTTCTTTGCTTTATTTGAAGGTATAGTCATTTTAAGACAGTTCATATTATGGGCTTGATTGTGTGTATGTCAATTAGCTCACCCAAAGATCTGCTCACCCAAGGAAAATAAGCTTGGAAATAAGCCATTACTAGAGGATTCAGAGACCAGAGAATTTTTATTTTAGCTCATAGGTCAGAGACCAAGCCTGTCTAAACTTGCTGATAGAAGCTTTCTCTACGTTTTCAGTTCACACATCCACTCCCTGAATGGTTCCCTCCATGGCACAGCTGCAGTCAGAAGTGCTCCAATTGCTTCCAGAGGAGAGAACAGGGACCATCTGGTCCAGACCTGGAGGCAGGCCCTGGGGAGTAGAGCATCATTTCCTAACTTTCCACTCTGTCACTTTGATGCATGAATCCTAAAATCCCATATAGATGTGCCTTGATTTTCTCTGAATTATTGTGAAAGAAATTGAAGGGAGCATTTTCCCAATTCTATACATCTATTATTTAGTTTATTTTTGTGTTATGATTTCAAGGCCACTTCATAGAGAAATAAATAAATAAATGAGAAACACTCCGTATATCTGCTGAACTCCAATCAGAATATGAGTAAAATTCCTAAAAGAAATTGATGGGAATGTTCATGAATCTTAACGTATATGCATAAACAGGTGATATCTTTTCAAGTTTGCACAAATTATTTTGGTTGGCTTGCTTGATTCCAATTGAGATGAGCCCTGAGATTAATACAGAATTGGATGATTACATTCCTGTGAGGCAGCAAAAGTTGCAGAGTAAGGAACTCTATAAGACTCCCCCTCGCTCCAATAAAAGCAAGAAAAAACCTGGCAAAATTGTCGGAATCCACTTTTACAGAATTCTGAAAACAACCAAAAGTGAATAAAGTGATGGAATG
The DNA here is from genome assembly GCA_029593785.1 of Cabassous unicinctus. Classification (NCBI taxonomy): domain Eukaryota; kingdom Metazoa; phylum Chordata; class Mammalia; order Cingulata; family Chlamyphoridae; genus Cabassous; species Cabassous unicinctus. The sequence continues at coordinate 19,156 of JAQZBX010023091.1, read as the reverse complement.
TTGGCAAGAACAAGGAGTTTTGTGGCATTTTTATTTGTCATAGTCTCTTGCTCCACTCCCCAGCTAAGTGGTAGCCTTGAAATAACAGCTTGGATTCAGGTATAGGTTTGGAGGAGAAGTACAGATCGACTAGAAAGAATTGTCTGGTAACTCCCTGGAAGACTGGCTCAAAGGCTTGTCTTTCTCTTGCCTGACTTGGGAATCACTCAGTGCTAAAGCTGCTACTGGGGGCAATTGTCCAAAACAAGAAAATGTTTTAGCCATGTCTGCCTGAGGCAATGAATAACAATTGGAGTAACAATATATTAAGCAAAAAGCTTGGCAGGAAAGGTTAGGGAATTAGATGCTTTAGGGAATAAGGACTTTGAAAACTCCAATCATTCCTAGGAATCTAGAAGGCAACAAATTGTCCCAGGCTAATGCGCATGTTCAGGAAAGTCCTGAGAAAGCCCTAAGATATCACCTCTTGCTAACCTTGAGGCTCTGCAAGAGCAGGAAGTGAAGGGTAAGGCTGGCTGTTGAAGGTGTGCTTTACTACCCCCACAAAGCCCCCAGGAAAGACTGGCATAGTTTCTGATACCAGGTAATATAAGGAAGCAATCATTAAATGACCACCAAGCAAAAGACTTTGATGACCACACATGACAAAGACTGCTTTGCAAAATCAGTTCAGAAAATTCACTACTCAGGCAAACAACAACAATTATTGCAAGCGGCAACAACAGCCCCTGGGGAGGGAAGAGAATCCCATGATCAGAATTGCCATGTTATAATATTTAAAAAGTTCAGTTTTCAAAAAAGAATTATGAGACATGTGGGAAAACAAACAAACAAACAAACAAACACAAGAAAGTGTGGCCCTTACAGAGGGAAAATAGATACTCCATAGGAACTGTCTCAGAGGAACACTGAGTCTTAGGCCTACTAGACAAATACATTAAATCAAATATTTTATTAAAGAGTAAAAGTAATCCATGTCTAAATGATGCCTCTTCAAATACAGAATACCAATAAAGAGATTTTTCAGGGCAAATTAATCTACACATCCAATAAACTCAGTGAACTTAAAGTAGGATAAATTTAAAGAGATCGTCATTAAGACACAGGATAAGCAAACTGTCAAGAACCAAGACTAAGAAAGAATCTTGAAAAAAGCAAGAGTGGTGACTCATCATGTGAAGACTCCTCAATAAGATTAATAGCTGATTTCTCATCAGGCATCACGATGGCCAAAAGGTAGTGGGATGACATACTGAAAATGCTGAAAGGAAATATAAACATCAATGAAGAATTCTATGTCCAGTCAACTAGTCTTCTAAAATGAAGGGGGAATTAAGACATTCCCTGATAAATGAAAACAGAGTCACTAGGAGACTGGTGCTACAAGAAATGCTAAAGCGAATTCTTCAAGCTGAAATGAAAGGACACTAGACAGTAATTGGTATCCACATGAGAAAATGAAACACTAATAAAGGTAATTACATAGGTAAATATAAAATTCCATATTAATTCATTTTTTTGTTTGTGACTCTCTTTTTTTCTTGATTATTTAAAGGACAATTGTATAAAATGATAATTATAAATCTATGTTGATGGGCACACAATGTATAAAGATTGATTTATAACAATTGCAACAGAGGTGGTAAATGGAGCTGTATTGCAGCGCAGTTTCTGTATATCATTGAAATTATGTTGGTATTAATCCAAATAGATTGTTATAAATTTAGAGGTTAATTTTAATCCCCAGAGCAGCTACTAAGAAAATAACTCAAAAATATATGACAGAAGATATAATAAGTGAATTAAGATGGTACACTAAAAAGTTTTAACCCAAAAGAAGGAAATAATGGGGTAATTAAGGAACAAAAATGATATGATATAGAAAACAAATAGTAAAATGGCAAAATAAGTCCTTACTTATCTGTAATTAAATTAGATGCAAATGGATTGAACACTCCAATTAAAATGTAGACAATGTCAGAATTGATTAAAAAATAAAAACATTTTCCAATTACATCTGTCTGAAGAGACTCAATTTAGATTTACAAATGCAAATAGATTTAAAGTAAAAAATGAATGAGATATTTATGCAAATAGTAACCAAAAAGGTGCTGGAGTGGCTATACTAATATCAGACAAAAATGGATTTTGATAAAAATTGTCATAATAGTCAAAGAAGGATATAATAGAATGATAAAAAGCTATCTGCAGAAGAAGAATTATGGTATATGAATATATCTCAATAAAACTGCTTATTAAATAAATAAGTAATTGTGCAAGAATAGCCAGAAATAGCTATGTACAACAGGGGAAGCATAGAGAAATAAAGGGGTGAAGAATTTTCTTGTTAGTTAGCTTTTGGTTTATTATTATTATTATTGAAATAACAAAAATGCTCTAATGATGATTGAGGTGATGAATGCACAACTATGTGATTATACCAAATACCATTGATTGTACACTTTGGATGAATTGTTTGCTTTATTAATATATATCAATAAAATTGATTTGTTAAAAAAAAAGAAATAAAAATTGCAAATGTCTATATGCAACTACAAACAAACTCACAAACTACACGAAGCAAAAAGTGACTTTTAGTGAAGATAGAAATAGGAATTTCAACAATATATGGAGACTTCAATATGCCATTTTCAATAATGGCTATACCAACTAGGCAGAAGCTCAGCAAAGAAACAGAAAATTTGAAAGTAATATAAATTAACTAGACCTAACAGATAGCTGTTAAACACTCCAACCAACAACAGCAGAATACATATTCTTCTCAAGAATACATGAAGCATTATCCAGGACAGGCAATATGCTACGCTAGAAAACAAATCTCTGTATTTGTAAAAAGGTATAAATCATTCACCTGGGATCAATCTTGCTCATTCTTATTCACTCTTCTTCTTCATAGAAATGCAAAGGATTGGTTAATATGCAAGAACAATATCAAAAACAGAAATAATGTCTAACTTTAAAATGTGTTTTCAAAATAAAATATTCTTAATTCCATCCAATTGTAAAGCTTATTTGTGAATTGTATCTTGACTGAGGGGTTTTTATCAAATGGAAATCCTGTGTGATATCTACAGCAAAATAAAATTTTAAAATGTCTGCTTAATCTCTTCATTCTATGAAGAGCACAGAGATGATGCTCTTCATAGATGTTAAATAATAATGTATGCTGCCGTATCTGAATCTGATCTCTAATATAGCCAAACCATTTTGTTTTAGAGAGATACAGAGATGGAAATATGGGAATGACAGAGGGGCAATATCAAATGCAAAAGTAATGGATGAGTACTTGTAATTTGTTATTCACTATATACCAGACACTAAGCAGGGCTTTGGGGTTACAAAGATCAATAATATATATTCCCTGTCCACAAGAAATTCATAATCTAGAGAGAAAAAAATTTACACAAACAGCTAATTACAATACAATGTCATATTATACCTAAGGCCTAACAAGTACAAGGTCCTCAGGGTACACACAGGAAAGGGACATTTTGCAACTTGGTAAAAGGACACAGATTAATGTTCCATGCAGGAGAGGGCATGGCAATTGGATCATAAGACTGACTTTTCTTATAATACATATATTGTGAACAAGGCCCAGGGCTGAGGATAAAAGGCAATAGGCATCCAGGCTTTTATAGAGAACCATGAAGAGCAGCTGTGGATTGTGACCAGATATCTACCCCACCCTGTACTCTCATCTCAACACTTCCTAATGGGGGCCTCACGGGCCCTATAACAAACATCTCTCTAGCCCTTCACTTCTCCCAGGTTCTCCTAAATGGCCTAGAGAAGGGGAAGTCTGGAGAGGAGAAGAGTTCAGATTAGTCAGCCTCCTGGAAGAACGATGTTTTTGTTCCTCCTTTCACCATGGTGGAGTGAAGGATATGCTCTCCTAACCAAGGCAAGAGTAGGGGCATTTCAACAGAGATTGAGGGTACTGACCTGAAAAGAGAATCAGCGTCCTCTTCTTTGGATGAATGATTCCTGAAGTGCAGGCCCATCTGGGGTTCCATAGTAAAGGACCCTGATGAGAAAGCTCACATAAGAGCTCAATATGTTTCCTTTTAATTCTGGGAACATGTGTGCACATCAGATTGGTGGTGGCTTGCATAATAGAAATATGAGTTGGAGGCTAGTTGGAGAACCCTTCAGTGGTAGAGGGAGAAAGAATAATAGTATGAAGGACCTGAGAAAATATGATTTTCATCCCTATAGATTTATGAGGTCCTAGAAGAAGGCTCCACATAAAGAGACATACAATTCAGAAGTGGGTAGGGCCATATACAGTTGTCTAGACAGTGATTAGAACAAGCAAGGAAACATCTGAGTTGGAATGAAAGTGTGTGTTTTCCCTCTCTGGTAGTATCCTTCAATTGAAGGAATCTGAGGAGGGGAAGAGCAGAGAGAAGTTGAACTCAGATCTAAACTAACTATTGAATTGCCTTCAAGGAAATGGAAATGTCATTAGGTTGCTAGATCTCCTGTTCTCTGGTGAAGCCAGATTTGGTTGGGGACCTTTTCAGCTTGGGTGCAAGGGCTCTTCCCTCTCTCAATCTGGACTACCTTTTAGAGATAGTGATGGACAGTAACTAATTAGGGATGGTGCTAATCTCTAGTCCAGAGCTTAACTCCTGGACTCCAGAGCTGAACTCTTTCACATTTCAAATCCTAAAGAGTTTCTTACTTTTATGATTTTTATTGCTGGAAAAGTTTGTAAATGAGATACAGGTATGAAAGAATGGGGTAAACTCAGGCAACAATGCCTTATGATACCATTTCCCAAACACAGAAACATTGCTTTAAAACTGTCCCTCTTTTAAAATTGATATCTATGAAAGCATTAAGAGAAGAATCCTCTGAGGGCCACAGATAAACTGGGAGGTAGGGTGGGGATCATTTCATAATGTATGTTTGACTTTATGTGAAATACAAAGATTAATTTTTGTCCTGGTTTTCCTGGATCATGTTAATTTTCCCATAAGAAAAATAACATTCCATGTGTTGTAATTTGTTAGCATATTGACTATTCTCTGTGAAAAGATGTTTTCATCACAATGACTTTCACCAAAAAATACATATAAATAAAAATGAGAAAAAAAGTGTAAACTAAAGTAGAAATGTATGCCTACATTTCTTTTCAAAATGACTTCATTTTATGTAAACATTCTTATTTTTCTTATTCTTGAGTACTTAAATATGTAAATCTTGAAAGATAACAGAGGAAGGGAAGCCTTTGAATAAAGATATAACAGTTTTTCCCACTAAACCTGTTATCATAGGCAAAATTACAGTTATCTTTTGGCTCAGGAAGTTAAGGATAAAATTCAATGAACTCTTAATGTGTTTATATTTCAGGAATGCATTTCACCTTATGGTGTGCAGATACATTCTAAATTAAGACAAGTTAATTAAACAGACAAACTCCAGGAACTTAGTGTTCTGCCATTATCACCACCAATTAGCTTTTAAGGAGTTTCCAAAATGTGCTTTAGTACATAGCCTTGAATTTTACTCTGCTTCAATCTGGACTTTCTTAATATAGTAGCACACTTTTCTCCTTTTTCTTATGTTCATATACCCAGTATTACTACACTCTGTAAGGGGAAAAGACAAATTTTGCAGAGTTAGATACATCAGTACAATGAATATGGTTATCCACTTTAACATATTTTATAGACTATTATTTTCTCAATGTGAAGAATGATGTTGGGTAATTATTAATGATTGTTGACAGATCAATATAAAATTAGTAGTGTGAAGTGGGTGGCTTTTTATATGATCGTATCATTTCCTTTATTAGAGACTCATTCAGTTAATTATAGGTTTCCTTCTGTTAGATAATGATTTTGAACCAGAAGTTTATGGTGAATTAAACTCTAGGGTACAATATCCAAGAGGAATTTAGAAAATTTTTCTTTTCCTCCTCTGACTATAATACATAAGCTTCCTAGTATGCAGGTACAATCAACGCATTTGTTGTCTATTTCTTATTACCATCAGCTGTTACACTTTTCATTTATAAGCTCTGAGGCCCTATAGAGTTTCACATTCTGAGGGAATTAGTCTTGTTTAATCTAAAATTTCAATAAATATACTTTAACATTTAATTTTGAAAAAAATTAATGAAAAATATGGTTTAGTCTTCTTTGTGTTTGGAGATTGTGTGTGTGTGTGTATGTGCATGTATGTGCGTGTATGCACTGTTTTCCAGAAGTCTCAGCTTGTTTGGAATAATAGTCAATGTTAATATTTATTGCCTATGCCCTGTTCAAAGGAGTTTTATGTCTCAATCCCCAGAGCAAATTAAAAGGGGTTTTGGGTTTTGCCATTTGATTTCAGTCTTTCTAGCAATATCAAGGGTTCTTGGGCATATAAAGGGCCCTGATTATTTCGTCATGATTTTGCTTACAATTCTGATTTTCCCACTAAGTCAACTCTCAGAATTCTCCTTTCTTGCCGCTTTAGTGTAAAGCATCAAACTGAGCATCATCTTTGGCATGTTCATACTGGCTGCAATAAGGTGGGTTTGTTTATCTATGTGTGTGTCTCCGGATAAGGCAATAAATGTTGAAATCTTTCCCACAGACCTGGAAGACACTGCATAGTCAGATTGGGCAATTTCTCAGTATGGCTCATCACAGAATCAAAAAGAGGTGGATGAGCAAGTTACCAAAATTTTTGTTCCTCATCGATTAAACATTCTTCTACCGTGTCATCAAAGCACAATGTGTGGGGCATGCCCAGGTGGGTAAAGGGTAGAGAGGTGGTGGTGTCATCAGTGAAATGATTTGTGTGAAGAGGCTCAGGGCACTTGCTCCACAGTCATGACCTCTACTACTAGTTTCATCTTTAAGGTTAAATAGAAAAAAATTCAACAGCAAAGCTTAAGCACATGAAATATATTTATACTCAATTTTGACATCAGAACTAATGCAAGAGAAATTGACGCTTTCAATAGGGAGGAACAAAATCTGCTCTTTCGCTGATGCCATACTATAAAATACTATGTTATTTCACATGATGTATCTTATTCCAACCCTATCTCAAAACACAAGACTACAGAATAAAGTTCACAATCAGGGACACAACTTTTTAAAAATACTGGTAAAGAGGAAGGAATATTTTATCTGTTTTAATAGTAATGATGTCATTATGCTGTGAATAATAAACTTAAAAGACTTTAATAAAAATTGTTTTATCAAATTTTCCCCAAACAGTCCTTGATTAAAAAGCAAGTAAATTCCTCAGAGTGTCTTATTTATTTCCAGATTATCTGATTCAAGTTAGAGTCCAGAGAAAAGGTGGAAAAGGAAGAAAAGCACCTCTAATTATTTTGCAATTTGCTTTAATTTAAATCAGAGTCGAATTTATTGTCACAACAGATTAAAAGTGGCTGCACAAACAAATGTAATGAAATCAGCATGTTTCAAAGCCAAAGGCTAAACCTAGATTTACTGTAGGCATGTACTATATTCAATGTCATACTTCTAGAAAAATATATTTTTAAAAGTAAACATAAACTAATAAGGAGTTTAAAAATAAAGCATATCTCAACTCAATTGGTTGTGCAGGAATTCAGAAAAATGTCATAAACATTAGTAACCCAATGTCATTTTCATTTTTTAGCAAAAATTAAAACTTTTCTAAAATACTGCATTGATTTGTGTCTAATCTAGAATAGCCGTTTTATTAATATTATACTAAACCCCAGGAAATGATGCCATAGGCCACAGATTAGTGCCAAAATACATATGAAGTCAGTTGATTCTATTTATTAAGACCATAAAAGGTCCCTGACCCTGTTGCAGTGAACAAACACAGGGCCAGCTGGCTCACAGGCATTCTTTTATACAAACCTGTTCGCTCATATCTGTTAGCAACTTTTCCTTTCATCGGGGTCAGAACAATCAAAAATGTGTAGGAACCCAGCAGTGGTGAGCAGGATTAAGTAGAGAGTGGTTAGCAGAGGTGTGTGAGGAGCAAGTGTGCCAATTATTCTCACTACAATTGGGTGCTAACCAAAACCGGCTTCTTTCTAGTGCATGTGCCAGGCCTGTAAAACAGCACCTGGGGGCAGTCACGTGAAATGAGGTGCACACAAATGATTTTTTTTCCTAGAAAAAAATTGGCTGGCTATTTGAATTGAAGCACTCATTTTGAATAGAGAATGCAACATAGGACAAAAGGTTTTTTATATCGTATGGGATAAGGGACAAAAATATAACTTGTAATTCAAAATGTCTATCATCGACCCCTACCCAAATGACATAACAGTTAGGCACAGCAGACATGCAAAATCTCACAGATGCTGTCACCAATGCTAGCAGCAGCCGGCTCATATGTATTTTTAAACAATTGAACTAACAATTTCTTTTTCCTCTTTTGTTTTCTTTTCTTGGCCTCCAAGGAAATCTGCAGCCCAAATTTAAATATATTTAAAGCTCTTGCTTTATAGTCCTTATTGCTCATATCGGAAATGGAATGTTTAATATATCACATAGGTATAGTGTACTCATCAGATTTCAAACCAGGAGCAAGTGTAAAAAAAAAAATGCCACAGAAGTGATCATTTAAAAAATAAGGTCTGAAGATAAATTTTTATTGGTGGTATATTCAGAAGAAACTATCAGGTTGTATTGCAACCTCTCAGTGGAATTCATGTCCACTTACTAGAATGATGGGCCATTCTTGCTCCTTATCACCTGAATATATCAAAGCTGTACTGCAGTCAGGTACTCCTTTCCAAACCCCCTTCCTTCTATTTCTCCTTTCACAGGTGTCAGACCTGCATTTTGCTTTGAAAGCTTTCCCCAGCTATGCCTTCTCCCTCTTCCCTTTATCTTTCTCAAGTTTTACCCCTTCCACTAAATAAGTATCTAGCATATTTAATTCCTTTCTGACATCTGATTTTTGGAGGGCTCAGATACATAACCAGGTCTTTTCTCTTCTTGTGTTTATTTTCAGAGATTCTGAATAGTTACATTTTCCAACTGTAAACTCCCTAGTATAAAAGAAGCCAACCCTAAAACATGTATGATCTGAATGTGCCCAAAAGAAAAAAAAAATAATATTTTTGCAAATGAATTTGATTTTAATAATTCTTTCCCTAATGTGGTGGTCCATTTTACACATGTAAAACAATATATCATAGCACAACTGACTCACCAGTTGTTTTAGTTTCCTAGGCTACTCAAGCATATACCATGAAATGGCTCAGGTTAAACAATGGGAATTTATTTGCTCATAGTTTGAGGCCAGGAAAATGTCCAAATCAAGTTATCACCAATACAATGTTTTCTTTCTGAAGACTGTGGCATTCTGGAGATGGATACTGGCCATCCTTGGTCTTTTAATTTGTCACATGGCCATGCATATGGTGGCCTCTCTTAGTCTCTCACTTCTCTTTTGTGTTCCATTCAATTTTGGCTTCTGGCTTTCTCTCTCTATGTCTGAATTTCATTCCACTGATAAAGGACTCAGTGATATGATTAAGAATCCATCCAACTAAGGCCACACTTTAACTGAAGGAACCTTATCAAAAGGTTGTGCTTATGATGGGTTCACACCCAAAGGAATGACTTAGATTTAAGAACATGTTTTTCTGGGGTACATACAGCTTCAAAGCACCACACCAGTACCATGTTATCTTTTCCACTTCATCATCTTATACCCCCATGATTACACACATATTTAGTTCTAAAAAGTACATAGAAGGAATTTACCTTGACCTGGCTACCCACTTAAACTGATAATATATCGCCCTTCCAAGCACAGCCAAAGAGCAATCTATTTTTATTACATCCATTTATTTACCAACTACTTCCTTTAATAATCCTACACAATGAGTTACAAAAACTTATTTCTCAAAGATCCTTAATCGCATCCTAATTTTTAGATTCCTTAATTGTTTTTCTCATTTCTCAGCAAACACTCACCACTATTTCATCTTGCTAATTTATGCCTTCTGAAACAACTTCCCTTTTTGTCCTATGTAATACATCTGGATCCTTGACCAATCCCTTTCTGTATTCTAAGCTAGTCACATGAATTCTACCCTTACCCTCAAATAAAGGCATTGCTCATGGTTCTGTACATTCCATAATCTCTTTTCTTTCTCTTTTAAACTTTTTACCCATTGCCAAGACCTTGATTATCTCTATATTGTCTTCCACCATTTTTGCAAGTTTCAGTGGTAAAATTGAGACTTTCTCCTGCCCATCATAATGATATTGACTTCTAATAAATCAAACTCAAAGTGTTTATAATAGAAATCTTCAAATTACTGTTGTAGGATCTACATTCCACAATCTCTGACTTCATTCAATATCTGATAATGGCATGTTGTTTCTTTGATCTTTCAGTTAATAAAAGGAATGTAAATTTGATTTCCCCTGTCTTTTCTCTCAATCCCTACTTTCTCATTAGCTATGTATAAAAAGTCAGTCTACACTTCCTTTTCATATATGGCCTACTCTTAATCTCATTGTTATAGTCCATCTTTCAGGTTTTATCAGAATTACATTCCTCATATGATACTTCACTGGTTCCACACCAAATGCTTATTGATTTAACTAACATTTATTGAGTTTATTTATTCAGCCAATATTTATTGAACTCCAACTAGGTGCATTTGAACAAATAACAGATATGCTCCCTAACTTTCTAGAACTTGTAGACCATTGGTGATATACAGGCATTAAATTAATTCATTACACAAATTTTGATAGGTATTTAGAAGATAAAGAACAGAAATTAAATACGAGCCATTCTTAGAGTAAATATTCAAAAAATTTTTCTCAGAAAATATTTGAGACCTACAGGATGAGATTATATAAAAATGTATATAACACACAGATACATCTATCAATATCAATATATTTATATCTATATTTATCATCCTCTGCTTAAGAAATTAAGCTTCAATTGGTTGCTATCAATTAGTAAATATAAAAACATTGCTGTAGATAAGAATATAGATACAAACGACCCACCAGCCTCTCCATCTGCTTACACATACCTCTCTCCAATGTGACAGAAGGAGAGTTTTTGGTAATTAATTGGAAAGCAAGAAATAAAAAGGCAGGAGGGTATAGTTTGGCATCCTTTTCCCTCTACAGTTCTCTGACCTGACTCCTGCTACCACTGCCACTTTTCAGCAGGAGCAGGAATTCTTCCAACAGCTCTCACAAGAGCTTCCTTTATACCTGCTGCTCAGCCAGAAGCTTTGTTAACCCCTTTTACTTTTGTCTTTCTTCTCATAGTCAGTCACATTATCTTTCTCTTTAATTCAGATTGTTTTCGTGTTCATTATCTATGTTTCTTGGGAATTAGGAAAGACAAATTTTTTATATGGTATTTAATACAAGCAATTTATGTGTATTTCTTCTTCAGTCAATAGACACACATAGCTTTAAACCATAGAATGATAGCTAGAAAGCTTTTTATGGGTTACCAAGTCATTGTCTTTTATTGAAAAGGCAGGAGACCCAGAAATTTGTCATGAATTAATCAAGTTACATGGCTGGGTAATGGAAAACTGGCCTAAAACCCTTGTCTAATCACTTTATATACCTAATGATTATATGGCCAAGTTGTCTGGGACAGTCCTAGTTTATTAATAAAGTTACTTATAGAAACAAGTTTATGCCTGTCATCCCAGTAAAATTATTAATAACAACACTTACATTCTCAAAATGAGAATACATTATGAGCATATATTATATGCTCCTTACTGATAGTCCATTTATTTCTCCATGGTTCCATATATATAGTATTGTTTAGAATTTCAATAAAATTTGTGTTTATATGAATATTATGTTTCAAAATAATGTATTGTTTTATAAATGAAATGTAGTGATAAAAATTGTTCTGAAAGTGTGAATTTTCTTGCATGAGGAAGTCCTCAGTCTGGATGTATCCAGACATCTAAGTTTCTTACTTGGGAATACAAATTATGTCTCTGTGAACGCTTCTGTGTAGAAAGTTAAGGCTATGATGAGAGGGGAAGAAAATTTGGTGACCCCCTCTCTAAAAAGAAGAAAAGAAGGTATGCATCCCAGTGAATCTCCATTAATATCTTTGATGGGAGTTACAAATTAGTGAATATGGGTTCTTACTTTTAAAAAATATATCATATACAATTACTCTGGGGCAGACATTTTTAAGCATTTTACAAGAGTTACATCAGTTGACCCAATATCCTTAGAAGTGATATACATTTATTTCTCCCATTTGATTGATGGAGAAAGTCAAGCAAGAGAGAAGTTAAATAGCTGGCCAATATGCTTGACTTAGCTTTTATTCTTATATTTATGTATGCTGTCTGTGATTTTAGTTAGGAAATGTGTGATATTCTCTGATCTTTGTAATTTTCCTCTGGTCCTTATACTTGCTATTTCCTTTCTTTACCCCATATGAATTCCAAAGTTGTTCACAATGAAAGTGAATTTTGTTTCTTTCTTAAGGGTCAAACAGTGAAAGAAGAATTTGGGTAATTTAACTTTGTGCCTCATTTCTGGTTACTTTGGAGGGTACCAAACCTCAGGACTAAGAGTGATTTTTAATAGCTACTAAATTGATGGACAAGCTGGCTGAGTAGGTTTATCTATTCAGAGAAATAAAGTCACTGATAATTCATGAAAGACTTAGGAGAGGCCGAGTCTCAAACAAACTGTAGAAATGCCAAGATCTCCTTTACAGTACAGCCTAACGTTTATTTATTTCACCAATAACAAGATAATAATTAAAGAACACTGACTGAGCTCTGAGGGGGTGTAAATGATCAGTCATTTAACATAGCTGGAGAATGGAATCCTCTCTTAATTTCCTGTAAGATTTAATATATATATCTATATCGTAA
>JAQZBX010023090.1:0-31086 GCA_029593785.1 Cabassous unicinctus | reverse complement strand
GTCCCAAGCCTTGTACAGTCCATCCAAAGTGCACACTCAATGGCTCTCACTTTCATTTTCATTACTCCAAAAGGAAAAATCCCATATTCCCTTATACCTCCCATTGCTGACCCTTCATATTGATATAGTACCTTCTTTGCCACTGATGCAAAACTATTACAATATTACCATTAATTGTAGTCTATAAGTTACATTAGTTGTAATCTTCCTATGTACCACCATATTCTTTTTTTTTTTTTAAAGAGTTATTTATTTACCCATTTATCCCCCCCTTGCTGCTTGTGCCTGCTGTGTCCATTCGCTGTGTGTTTTCTCCGTGTCTGCCTATCTCCCCACCGCTGTGAGGTCCTGCTGCATCAGCCCACCGTGCCATGCGGGCCGGCCCGCCCTCACAAGGAGGCCCCGGGAAGCGAACCAGGGCTTCACACATGGTAAACGGGGACTCTATCGATTGAGCCACACCTGCTTCCTGTTGTGAGGTCTTGCTGCATCAGCCCACCGGGCCGCGCGGGCCGGCCCGCCCTCACAAGGAGGCCCTGGGAAGCGAACCCGGGGCCTCCCACATGGTAAACAGGAGCTCCATCGATTGAGCCACACCCGCTTCCCTATCACCATATTCTTAACACCATATAATAGAAGAACATTCTGGTATTTGTACTATTAACTACAATCCTAATCTACTGCCAAAATCTCTGTATTATACATTCCATAGATTTTCCTCTAGATTTTGTTCCATTGACATTTACCTCCCTAGACTACCCCTTTCAGCCACAATCACATTTATAGGTCAGCAGTGTTAGTTATACTCACTATAATGTGTTACCATCAACTCTATCCATTTCCATACATTTACAATCAAACTTATTTACATTTTACAAACACTCAGCATCAGCTCTGCCTTCTCAACCCACATTCTATCTTCTAATAACCTATACTCTATAGTTTAACTCCATGAGTTTGCTCATTGTTTTTAGTTCATATTAGTGAGACCATACAATATTTGTTCTTGTGTATTCGACTTATTCCACTCATCATAATGTCCTCAACATTCATCCATGTAGTCATATGCATCATGGCTTCATTTCTTCTTACAGCTGAATAGTATTCATTGTATGTATATACCACATTTTATTTATCTCTTCATCAGTTGATGAATACTTGGGTTGTTTCCATCTTTTAGCAATTGTGAATAATGTCGTTTTGAACATTAGTATACAAATATCTGTTCGTGTCCTTGCTTTCATTTCTTCTGTATATTCCTAGTAATGGGATTGTTGGATCATATGGCAGTTCTATATTTAGCTTCCTGAGGGACCACCAAACTGTCTTCCACAGAGGCTGTACCATTTTACATTCCCACCAACAGTGGAGTGTAGAACAATTTTTAAAAAGTCTTTATCTCGTATATTCCAGGTCTGGTCCTCCTCGTTTAGTTTCTAATGCTTTAATCTTCTCATTTGCATGGGTTATAGCTTTCTGTTTCTTTGTATGTTTTATTGATACCTGGCCATTTTGATATTTTAATGTGTTATCAGTGGAATTTAGACTCTGTGGCATCTGTTCTTTAACCTTGTATCCAGCTAGTGTTATGACTGAGCTTTCCTTGAATGTCAGGAGCTAGCAAAAAAACAAGAAAAGAAAAACAAAAACAAAACAACGAAAAAAACCCACACCTATTTCTGTCTTTGCAGAGCTTAGTCAAACAATGCATTTGGAGAATAGCTCTAGGCAAAAGCTTGGGGTCTTCCTCAGCGGTCCTTTTTGTGCGTGTGTCTTGTCCTGGGCATGTATGTTTGGCGCTAGGAATTCCCCTGCTTACATGGTATAAATATGTCCTCTCCCCATGGTCCTGGCCGCTGGACTGCACATCTCACTGCCTCATCCCAGGCAGTCATGACTTGATTGCTCTCTCACAGCGTTCTGTAGGCGAGCTCTGTGCGCTGCCTCTCCATTCAGAGCCAGTTCCGGATAACAAGTCTGTGATGAGTGTCCTGCTTCAGTCCCATAGGGCACCACCAGACAGATGGCCCAGGTATACATGTTCTTAGTATGTGCATGAGCGTTACTCTGTTTCTTCCAGAGCTGGGGCCAGGGCTATGCACTGGGAGCATGGGCTAGCTCTTGCTGAGCTGGTGAGGGAGGGACAAGTGAGTGCACCAGGAAAGCTTACCTCTTTTTTTTTTTTTTTTTTTTGATAAAATGAAAGCCATGATTTTTTTTTTAATTAAAGAAGTTGTGGGTTGATAGAACAATCATGCATAAAATACAGGATTCTCATATACCACCTTATTCTTAGCACCTTGTATTGGTTTGGTATATTTGTTACAATTGATGAAAGCACATTTTTATAATTGTACTATTAACTGTAGTCTATGGTTTAAGTTTAACTTAACGTTCACTGTATGTGTAGCACAGTTCCATGAATTAAAAAAAATTTTTTTCTATTACCATATACACAATCTAACATTTACCCCTTTAATCACATTAGATATATATATTTCAGTGCTGATAAGTATGTTCATAATGTGCCACCGTCACCACTATCAATTACCAAAACATTTCCATTATTTCAAATAGGAACTCTCTACATGTTAAGCCTTAACGTCCTATTCCCAACCCTCACCCCATCCTCTGGTAGCCTATAATCTAGATTCTGACTTTATGAGTTTGCTTAATCTAATTATTTCCTATCAGTGAGATCATATAGTATTTGCGTCTTTTGTGTCTCGCTTATTTCACTTAACATGGTATCTCCCAAGTTCATCCATGTTGTTGTGTGTATCAAAACTTCATTCCTAGATTACATAAATGTTACACAAAAATTGTAGGGATTCCCATATGCCCCAACCTCCCACTCCTCCCACAACCTCCCACGTAAACATCCTTCATTAGTGTGGCACATCACCTGCAATAGATATACACATCTTGGCGCTTTGCCACTAAGCATGGACCATAGTTCACATTGTAGACCACACTCTCTCACACACAGTTCTGCATGTTATATGATGATATAAAATGGCCTATATCTGTCATTGCAATGTCACTCAGGATAATTCCCAAGTCCCGAAAAAGCAGAAATACACCCTCTTCTGGCAAACTTTCTTGAAACTTAAAGAGGGCAAGCTTTCCTAAACTACTCCCCTACAGTTCTTTAATTACATTACACCAGCCCCATCACTCACAATATGTGCCTTTCTTTCCTTATCTTTAAAATAGGGAGGCTATCCAAGTGATGTCATAGAGTAGTAGTGAGATGTAAATGAGTTACTACACAGGAACCACTTTGGACAGAGTCTGGTTTATAACAAATGTGCAGACGTCTGAGTTATACTTTTATTATAATTTTCTATGAAATCATATTTATCCTCAAATCACTTTTAAGATTTTGAATGCTAAGATTATGTTTTGCTTATCCAAATCTTGTCAACACCACAATTGTAACTTGAAAAGATTCTATATCCAATAAATATTCATTAACCTGAAGGTTGAAAAAACAACCAAACAAACAGAAAAAACTTCATTCCTTTTTACGGCTGATTAATATTTTTTATCCATTCATCAGATGATGGATAAATAGGTTGTTTCCATCTTTGGACAATTGTGAATAATGCTGCTATGTATATTGATGTGCAAATATCTGTTGGAGTCCCTGCTTTCAATTCTATTGAGTATATATCTAGAAGTGGGATTGCTGGGTCATATGGTAATTCTATATTTAACTTTCTGAAGAATTAAAAAAACTGTCTTCCACAGTGGCTGCACCATTTTACATCCCCACCAACAATGAATGGATTATTAAAGGGTTGAGAGACGGGAGATGACAATGAAGTGACAGAGATGGCCTTATCTGTGGAGAGGACACTAAAGGCCTGGCACAGACAAAGATGCAGGGCACAAAATGCAGGGTCACCACAGTGATGTGGGAGGTGCAGGTGGAGACGGCTTTCCTCCTGCCTTACCTTGCCTGAGAGCTCAGGCTCATTGGGATGACAGTTTAAGAGACAAATAGGAAGAGAAATCTCAAGGTAGTGACCAGGCTATTGTTGGAAATCATCAGGAGCTCAAGGGCAAATGTGTTAGGCAAGTTTCAGGACCTCGGGGACATTACAATAGAAAGTGCCAAGAAAGCAGGGTTCACAGAAGGGAGTGGGAGCAACAGGGAAATGTGCACAATGGAGCGGACAAAACCTCCTAACCAGTGCAGTGAGTGTGTCATTCCCTACTCCTGAAGGTAGTGCAGGGGCTTTCAGATGGTCTCATATGGATCAAGCACCAGCAAAGGCAAAGAAGTCACATTTACCTCTCCAATGAGGTGGAAGAAAAACATGTGGGTGATGAATTGTTGAAGGAAAGACTTTTCTCTCTAATAGAAGGTCCACTAGAAATTCGGGACCTGTGATGGAGAATAAACAGATACAGGCAATAGATAAATTACAGAGCAAAAATTACATGGGGGTGTGAAGATGAGAGTCATAAGTTACAGTACCATGAAGAGGGGGTTTTCCAGCAGAGTTGTCACATACACAAAAATAAGGAAAGAAGTAAGATTGAGTTCAGTTCTTGAGACTGACCTAGGCCGAGGAAAATAAATTCTTTTATCCTGGTGCAGTTTTCCAGCAACACTGGATCACATTTCTTCTTCACTCTTTAGTTTCCAGCTTTGACATCATAAAGTGCTTGGCTCTTTACTTCTTGCAAACGCTATGATTGCAATTCAGACGATACTACCATGTTTTGTAGTGCTTGCAATCATCTGGAGTCATCCTGATTTCTCGTTGATGAGATCATCACATGTAAGAACTTCCCCAAATATAAATTTATTTGATAATTCTTTTTATATGAAATGTATTTTCAGAAACAATAAGCATAAATTCTAATATTTAAAAATCTTCACATGTAATATTTTTAAAAACAAAATAGGGAGTGGAAGTGGCTCAAGCAGTTGAGAGCCTGCCTCCCACATGGGAGGTCCTGAGTTTGGTTCCCGGTGCCTCCTAAAGAAGACAGACAATGAGCAGATGAGCAAAAACAAAACAAGCGGGGAGTAGATGTGGCTCAAGCAGTTGAGCGCCCACCTCCCACATGGGAGTTTCCGGGTTCAGTTCCCGGTGTCTTCTAAAGAAAAAAAAAAGGACAATGAGAGGATAACTAGCAGACGATGAGCGAAAAAACAATGAGCAGACAGTGAACACAAACAATGAGCAAACAGATGACAGAACCATCTCGGGGGTAAAGGCTAATATAAAAAAACAAACAAAATATCAACGTCCAAGTATGTACTTCGTTATTAAACTTCCAAAATAAGTCACTTTTGTTTACTTGTTTTCCTCCTAATTTTCTTTTTATGAAAACCTTTTAGTTCTTCTGTCACTTATCCTTGTACAGGACAAATTGATCCATACTGCTAAAGTATTTTCCATCAAATAAAGGTGGATTATCAGTCTCTGTCTCTGTCTCTCTATCTCTATCTCTATTGTGTTCTAATTCATGATGTAAAATGATATATGCCAAAAGAACTGATAAAAAGCTTGATAAGTTAAGTGACAAGATAATATCCAGCTTGTTGATTCTGTGAATATTTCCATTAACAAAAGCAGCTGTTTTTGTTTAATTACAATGTGCTAAGTAGCTATATATGTTAGTTTAATTAACTTTCTTTTACTAATGAGAAAATTGAGACTTGAAGAGGTTTAGTAACTTATGCAAAGTTGCCAAGCTTGTAAGGAAAGCTTCATGGCAGAGTGGCTTTGGTGCTGAGACTTGAAGAATGGAGAATATTCTCGTATGGGGACATTCTAGAAGAAGACAGTGGCATGAGTGGAAATATAAAAGTAAGAAAGTACTGTGTCATTGGAGAAACAGCAAGAATCTATGTTTGACAGGAGAGAAAAGAGTATGAAAACGGAAAAGATTAAAACAGGATGAAAGACATGTTATTTTCAAGTTAACTCTTCTAAGCAGTGTCAATTTTATATAATAAGGGGAGATGATGTGGCTCAGTGGTTTGAGCGCTGGCTTCCCACATAGAGGTCCCAGGTTCAATCCCTGGTCCTAGTACCTCAAAAAAAAATTTTTTTTTTTTTAATATAATAATATCCTTGGAGGAGTTATCTGAGAAGTTCTACCTTACAGGAAGTGATTTTTGAAGCCCATTTCATAGTTCCCCACTTGGAAGGGCTCACCAATAAGCAATCCAGAGCATCAAACCGAATACGTATTGCTTCTTTGCCACACCTATTTTATTTTATTTTTTTTTAAAGGAGGTTCTGGGGATTTCTATTAGTCAGTGTTCTCTAGGGAAACAGAATCAACAGGAGATATCTGTCAATAGTATGAGATTTTTTGAGTCTCTCTTGTGACCGTGGGGATGCACAAGTCTAGGTCCCACAGGCAGGCTGCAAACCAGGGGCTCTGATGAAAGTCCAATGAAGGTCCTTGATGAGTTTCCAGGAAATGCTGGCTGTCCAAAGATGAGCTGGGAAATTCTCTCTGAATGCTGAAATCACTTCCTCTTATAAGGCATTCAACTAATTGGATAAAGCATCACTCATTGCTGACAGCAATCTTCCTGGCTAATGTAGATGTAATCAGCTATCAATGCAGTAAACTCACTGGTGACTAAAGTCCATAAATTTCCTTGTATTACAATTAGCTCAGTGCTTGCTTGACCAAACAACTAGGCACAATTACCTGGCTGAGTTGACACATTAGTTAACCATCACAGTCCACCCTTGTCAACTCAGCAACCATACACATCACCTTAAACCATACTTAGTCTTTAAGTAAAAACAATAACAGACATGCATATACATATATTTCCACCTAATAATGTTCAACTCTCCTGCATACAACTGGAAGCACATTAATTCCCTAGAGCATAGGGTGCAAGCCCTTGGGTAATATTCATTCTTAAACTTGACATCCTTAAATATTATAACATGAAACTAATACAACTTGACATATGATAAGGGAAAAGTTTGGGGAAGAAAACAAATTCGTTTTGCGTACATATACAATCATACTCATAATGAAACAAGGAAGAAAGATTCACGACCACTACAGTCCTTGTTTCTGTAACTGGTAACATGGTTGAAGTTCATATTTATCACTACCTTCTTCCACTACCCATTCCATGTTCCCGTGACCCCCAGCAAGTGCTTCAGCTGGCCGTGGTTCTTTGCCTGGTGATTCACAGGTAAGAGGAGCCCAAAGTGGCCAGGTGGCAGTCTTAACTTCCAGTTCAATGGAATCATTGTTATGTTCCCTGGTGGCAGCACTCCTCTTTTTGGGACTAAAACCTGTAGACCAGCAGAGCTTAAGGTTGCAGGGACAGGAAGCAGAACCTCATATATGGGAAGCAAGTGCTCAAGACTGAGCTACATCCACTCCTCAATGAGAGTTGGTTTTTTCATTTGTTTGTTTGTTTGTTTTTAGGAGGTGCTGGACATAGAATCCAGGGTCTTGTACATGGGAAGCAAGTGCTCAACCACTTGGGCTACATCCACTCCCCACACCTATTTTTGTATATCTCATAACACAACATTCCACTTTCAAATATTTAACTGCCACTTCTGCAGTGTCTTTCACTATTGATGTTTATCTTTTTTGTGCATCATTTAATACATCTGGCAAAATATTCATAACAAAATTACTTATGAAAAATCAATAATAAGAACAAAAATATTTTTGTAAAAATATTATTACAGTTAATTTCAAATATGACTTTAGCCTTAGCTAGTGGTTCAAAGTCATTACATAGTCCCTCCAATTCTTAAAATTCAAGTAAAAGATTTAAGGCATTAGGGCCTGTGCAAACAGATCTCAGGTCACATTAATTCTGGGTAAATTCTGTTTCTGAAGATTAAGTAAGCCCTTTGAAGATCTAATCTCATTATCTTTGCTCTACTTTCAGGAAGGCAAGGGTAAATTCAAGGAATCACATCTTTAAGGTTTTTTTCCACTCTACCCCTGCCTCATGTACTACTTCCTTAGCTCCAGGTCTATTATAAGCAGTAGGGAGAGGAATATTGTTGGACAAGGAAGTAGAAATAAAGTGACTAACTCTACTGGTGGTGATGGAATTTCAGTGGAAGTTATTAAAATGTTGCTCATATATATGAGAATGCGTAAACCTACAAATACTCACTGTTTTAGGTTGCTTAAGGCTTCCAATGCAAAGTACCAGAAATGTATTGGCTTTTATGAAGGAATTTATTTGGGGTAAAAGCTTACAGTTGTGGAAATGTCCAAATCAAGGCACCGTCAGAGACACTTTCTCACCAAGGTCAGCTACGGGAGATCCTGGTGTCCTGCCACGTGGCAAGGCAAGATGGAGAGTCTGCCTGTCTCTCTCTACTTTCTCCTTGCGCTTGGCTGTGGGCCATCAAGCATCTCTACCTGGACCTCATCTCCTTGATACTCTCGGGGCTTCTCTGTCTTTTTGCAGTTGTAGGCGAACCTGGAGTCCTCTCTCTCACATGGCAGTGTCAAAATGGCAGAGCTCCCTTTCTCTTTTTCTCTATGTTTAGATAAGTCTTCAGTAAGAGGATGGAGCCCCAACCTGGGTCATGCCTCACTGACATAGTCCAATAAAAAATGATTTAATCAAGTGATCTAATCAAAATCCCTTAGCTGAATCTAAGGCAATTAAAGAGTCCCACACCCACAGGAATGGATTAATTAAAAAACATAAGCTTTTCTGGGATTCACCAAATTCAAACCGTCACATTCATTATGGAAAGCAGCCATAATTTTGGTATTTATCTAGATTATCTAATTGCAGGAGGAAAAATAGACTCACTATCCTCAGCTCAATCAGGTTTTATTAAAACATGCCAAGTAATGTGCCTGAAGCCTTTAAGAGTCCATTTTCATGGTTTGAAAGGATCAAAGGACACTATATATTTGAATGGGTCACCTGAATTACACTGTCAAGAAACTGGAAAAAGAGAACGAGACCCCAAACACCTTCCTTTCATTACTTTTCGTTTTCTGTCAAGCAGAGGATGGTTATGGCTCCCTGAAGCTGCCGTAGACACTAACATGTACAGAAATATGATAATTAAGCAGACACATTTGTCGATTGTTTCTTATTCTACCATATGAAATCTCTCACTTTGGAGAGAGCTAGAAAAAGCTATATTTAGATATAGCTAAATAGAGAATTTTGTGTAGAATTGTTCACATAATTGCATTCATTAAAGTAACTCAATTTATTGGTCTGTAGAATGGGAGCAGTATGATCAATGTCTTTGGAGTTGAAATGGGAATTCTTAGTTTTTGCTATTTCTAGGGCCTTGCAATCAGATTCCAGAGATACAGACTGAATGAATTATTGGTTCTGCTCTTTCTGTCTCAGTCATTATAAAGCCATGTAAATGAGAAGCAGCAGGTACAACAAAAAGGATAGAACTGATACACAGAAGGGACAAGTAAGTGCTTTGCCAAAAAGAGTTTTATAGTTGAATTAAGTTTCAAGTATGAAGGCACTCAACACAGGCATGTCAAACAGGCAAATGAATTGAGAAGCTTTGATGGCTTTGAAGGTGTGCAGTGAAGTTTGCTCAGAAGAAACCTGAATCTCTGTTGGAATTTTTTTTTACTTGAGAAAGGAATTTAAAAAGTAAAATCAAATCAGTACAAGAATAAATACATGAATGGAAAGCAGGAAATGACATTTACCTGAGGAAAGAAATCAGTGCTCTTATAGGATCTCTGGCATCTTTAAAATATTTCAAACATCAGAAAGTACAAAAAAATAGTATTTACTCAACAAATGTTTTTTGAGTACCCACTATATACCAGATAATTCTCTAGGCACTGGGAATGCAACAGTGAACTAGACAAGTATCCCTGTCCTCATGGAGCTTACATTCCAGTGGGAGGATTCAATCAACAAAATAAAATGTAGAGAATATTTTATTTTTTATTTTTTTAAATATGTATTTTTATTTGTTTTTAAAAGATACTTAGATTACATAAAATGTTACATAAAAAATATAAGGGATTCCCATATGCCCCACTGCCCACAGCTCCCACTTTTCCCCATGTTAACAACTTCTTTCATTAGTGTGGTACATTCATTGCAATTGATGAATACATTTTGGAGCATTACCCCTAAGCATGTAGTTTACACTCTCTCCCACTCAGTTCTGTAGGTTATGGCAGGATAGATAATGGACTGTATCTGTTGTTGCAATGTCATTCAGGACAATTCCAAGTCCCAAAAATGCCCCCCTATTATACCTCTTTTTTCCCTCTCCCTGTCTTCAGTACCTCCAGTGGCCACTGTCTCCAAATAAATGATATAATTTCTTCCATTGTTAGAATCCCAATAAGTCTATAGTAGAATACCAGTAAGTCTACTCTAGTCCATATTTTATTCCCCAATCCTGAGGAGTCTGGGATGGTGATGCTCACTCCACCTCTAATTGAGAGGGGACTTTGATCCTATATGGCTAATGGATGGGACTTTCTTGCTTGCAGTTGTAGAGTCTCTCGGTTCCTTGGTGTGGTGGTTGTCCATCCTCACCTCCTTGTTAGTTGTCCTGGGTGATTCCAATGAACTGGAGAGTAGGTGTTGCAACTCCGCTGAGGCTCAGAGCCCAGCCAGCACATGGACAGCCCAGAGAATCAAGTCTCTTGGATGTACACCTACCAACTCCAGCACCAACTATAGGTTTGAATAGAAGGCACAGAAGAGGCATATGTAGAGAAGTCACAACCGAGTCCAACTCTGTCACATTCAGAAACACAAACTCCAAAGTAGGGCCCACTGGCAAGGCACCAAACTCCGGAGCTATCTGCCATGACCATAGGACCTGGGTGTCTCTAGAACCTAGAGAATATTTTAGTTGGTGAAAATATTACAGAGAAAAATAAAACAGGACAAAGAATAGAAAGTGTCTTAGCAGGGGATTACAATTTCTAAAAGGGTGGTAAGGAAAGGCCTGGCATGCTTGTGGAGGGGGCCACTGGGGCCAAGGTGGAGTTTGTGAGGGGGAGAAGGTAGAATAAGAGAGTGGGGAGGTAACAGGGCTCCAATCATGCAGACTTATTAGATTAGTAAAGGGTGTTTTGTGCTGAGTGATACAGAAAGACATTGGAGGGTTGAGAGTAGAGGTTTGTCATTCTCCTACCAATAGATGGTGCTCAGATCAGCCTGAAGGAGGATAAGGTAACCCATGTTTCTACTACTCTGAATAAAATAACATGGAATATATTTACAGGCATAATTCAGGTCTCTATATTTCTGAAAAAGAAATAAAAATAAAAATATTAGATTATATTAAATTCCCAACACCTCCTTCCCTCCTCCTTCCCCTGAGATAATCCCTGAAATTTCATATATCCCTGAAATTATGTGTCTTAAAATCAATGAGCACATGTAACATGGTAGTGTTTCAGTTTTTACTACATAGCTGTTATTAAAGTGGCAAATGAATCTTACAGAATGCATTAGTCAGGGTTCTCCAAAGAAGCAGAACTGAAAGTATATGTGTGTAAATACTGGGAAATTTATTAAAGGAATTGGTTCACATGACTGCAGGGATTGGCAAATATGAATTCTGTAGGGCAGGCAACAGTTTTGGAACTCGGATGAAGGAGAAGTTGGCTGACTGAAGTAGAGATAAGAAATTCCTTCTGACTGCTGAAATCCTCAGATCTTGCTTTAAGGCCCTCAGCAGATCGGATGAGACTTCTCTCATTGCTGAAGGCAAACTTCTTTTTTGATTGTAGGTGTAACCAGCTGTAGTTGCAATTAACTGACTGACTATTTAAATTCCCTCACAATAACAATCAGGACAATGCTTGCGTTACCAAGCAACTGGACCCCATAATCTAACCAAGTTGACACATGAACTTAACCATCACACAGCAGATAGAGTCTTCAAATATGGTAAGTATGGTTGTTATACAGAATACTTGAGACTCCATCTCTCTGTCTTTTCATAAAGCGTGGGAGCACTTCATTTGGTATCAAATGGTCTTATTGTTGATTAATCACTTACATGTGAAATTTCAAAGACTCTTCTATTAGACCTTTACTTCAGATTCCAGTGCTATATCCTATTCTAAACAGAGTCTATAAAATGGTGATGACTTGGGACTGGCTTTTGTAGCCAACTCTATGTATACTTGAGATTTGTGCATGAATGTAGTGCTCATTCCTAGGTCATTGGGAGAAGCATGTGACCACTCTCCCTTGGATGGAAGAGAGGGTCTCTCCTCCCCTGGTCCCTTCTCTTAGCACTTACCTTTCTTTTCCTCTCCTTCTTCAGCTCCTATAGCCTCTTCATCTCCAACTGAAGCATCACTCTGGCTTACTTTCATATTGCTGCTGTAATAAATTACCACAATTTAGCAGCTTAAACAATACAAACATTATTTTATAGTTCTGCAGGTCATAAATCTGATGCAGCTCTCACTGGGCTAAAAGCAAGGTATCAACAGGGATGCATTCCTTTCTGAAGGCTTTAGAGGAAATCTGTTTCCTTGCTCTTTCCTTCTCTAGAGGTTGCTGCCATTACTTGATTTATGGCCTCCTCCCATCTTCAGAGCCAGCAAAGGCAAGTCAAGTACTTCTACAAATGGATCACTCTGAACTCCTTTTCTGCCTGCCTCTTCCATTTGTAAGGATCCTGTGATTACCTCCAGGATAATCTCCCTATTTTAAGATCAGCTGATTAGCAACATTTATTCCATCTGCAACCTTAATTCTCCTTTGCCATGTGTGGTGGTTTGGAATTATGAACCCCAGAAAAACATTTCTTAATCTTAAACCATTCCTATGAGTTGACCCCACTGTAAATAGGACGTTTTGATGAGATTACTTCAGTTAAGGTGTGACCCAACTGAATTAGGGTGGCTTTTAATCCTAGTACTGGAGGTCTTATAGAGAAGGCCATAGAGAGAGAAGTCACAGGGAGCAGCTAGAAGCTGGAAGTCAACAGAACCCCAGAAGAGAAAGGAGAGGCTGCTCCCAGGTGCATTGCCATGTGATGAAAAGCCAAGAAACCCCAAAGATTGCCAGCCAGCCAGAACACACCTAGCCCTGGAGGAAGCAAGATTTCTATCCTCTGAAACCATGAGACAATAAATTGCTGTTTTTAAGCCAACCCGTTATATGGTATTTTTTTTAGCAGCTGGGAAACTAAAACACCCTGGAATGTAACATATTCACAGGTTCTGGGGGGTATTTTTCTGCCTACCCAAATCCCTTCTTGGTCAATTTCTGTCTATGCCAGTCATTCTGAAATCCCCAAACACTGAATGCTGAGATTTTTAGAGACTCATTTGGCAGTATAATTTGAGCTTACCTGAATAAATTTTGTGACAAAACGTGATCTGAATTAATGTAAGGCTATGCTTAGTTTTAACTTATTGTATTTAGTGGGAATATTCACAGATTTCCTTACAGATAGATTAAAGTCTTTTGAGAATGAGATGCTCCCCCTGGGAGAAATGATGTGATATACAGTACACACACTGTATTATCTTACTAAATCTAAGAAATTCTAAATTCCCAAACCTGTCTGTTCCTAATAACTCCAAGTTAGGAAATGTGGCCCTGTGTAGTTATCCCTAGCCTTTCGTTACATTTCAATGAACCCCTTCTCTTCAGGCTTGCTAGGTTCCAGGCTCCAAAAGGAGAGAGGAAATAAGTCCCATCCTTCTGTTTATGTTTATTTCTAGTTCAAGTATCCCACTCTGTACTCTGAAAAGTACAGAGCACAGGCTGATTGGAACTCTGAATAAATGGGTTTCTAAATGCACAAACATTTACCCTGTCATGATTCCAGTCTATTGTGTACATACAATAGAATATTGTTTGGGTTCCAACAAACATTTTGGTGACCTTATAAGGAGACAGCTATGGATACTAAGAACTTGAGTAAGCTCTGGGTCAGGCATTTCCATTTCCTTTGGCTTCCACAAGGAAGTATCTGTTTAAGAAGTAAATTCAGTTTAAATACTAAAAATTAAGATTAACTAGAATTTGGTATCAACTGCCTACATGTTTTCATTTCCTTCCATTCACAAATTCAATAGATATTTATTTATAGCTTTCTATGTATTAGGCAGTATTCCAGACACTGAAACTATGAAGTAGAATTAAAGCTACTAATTTGAAGTCATATGGAATATTTTAATGCAGTGTGGTGAGAGGAATGACAAGCACAGAGAAGAAAAATAAAAGTGTTTATTGGATTGGATATAACATTTTCGTTTTGCACTTAGTCAAACTAGCTTATGCCTGTAGCAGTGGTATGATTAGGTAGCTCCACATTCCTACCATTTCTGCTGTTATATACTGGGACTTTATAGTAGAATCAGATTATATAAGTTCCAGGTGACACCTAATTCTGACAAAGTCACAGGGAGTGAGAGGCAATAGGAAATCCTCAGAAGCTAAGGCTCTTACATATATTGAATGGTGGTGGTGGGGGGATTGTGCCTGTGTATTTTACAGGTGAGTTGATTAAAAAGATCCAAAATTGCTGACCAGGCAGAAGTGATAGAGAAGAATGCTTTCCAACAGCATCTGTTACATAGTAAATGCTCAGTAAATAGTCATAGGATAACTTTTGTTGAACTGGGACCTCGCAGCTGGAGCTCTGCTATTTTGTGGCCTACTGTTTATCTAGAAATCTCAGCTCCAATGTCGGATACTCAAGAACTCCCATTATATTTCACCTTTGAGCAGAGCTTGCTGTCCATTGCTGTTCTCTTCAAGAGCCATGTTCTTCCTGCTTGACTGCCTGCTGGTGTTCCTTCCCAGCACGTGCTCCAGGCCGCTGACCCTTTGTGTCTTGGCCATCCTGCTGTGGGTAATTGTGCATGGATGAGTCCCAATAGGTGACAGACAATAATATTTTTAGAAAATAACCTAACTATAAGCTTGCATCTTGCTTCACAATCAATAATGAAGCTATTCCCTTTCAGAATCCATGAGTCTTCTTTTCAGTGTTCTCATGGCCGACTTCATCTCCTGGTTCCTCAGGGTGTTGATCATGGGGTTCAGGATAGGAATGATCACAGTGAAGGTGAAGATGGCTCTGTCCATGGGGAAGGCAGTGAAGGGCTGAGCACAGACATAGATGCAGGGCACAAAATTCAGGGTCACCACAGTGATGTGGGAGGTACAGGTGGAGATGGCCTTCCTCCTTCCCTCTCCGGTGTGAGACCTCAGCATCATCATGATGACTGTGTAGGACACAGGGAGAAAGACAAACCACAGGGTAATGACCAGGCCATTGTTGGAAACCACCTTACCTTGCACTGTAAGGTGTACTGACTTGCAGGCAAGTTTGAGGACCTGGGGGACATCACAATAGAAGCCATTGACAACATTATATCCATAGAAAAGGAGTGGGAGCAACAGGGTTATCTGCACGATGGAGTGGACAAAGCCCCCCACCCAGGAGGCCACAGTGAGTGCAGTGCATCGCCCCCTACTCATGATGGTTACATAGTGCAGTGGCTTCAAGATGGCCATGTAAAAACCAAATGCCATCATTTCTCAATTCATTATATTTGGCCCATTTGAGTCAGGAGAAGGCAACCTTTTGTTGCTTGAAGATCAATTTAGAAGAAATAAAGAAATAAATTTCCTGAGATGCTTAAGTCATTGGTAGAAGGTCACAGAACAAGCTGGTGGTGAAGTTAGAATTTGACTTTAAGCACAATGCATTTTCCACCCCACATCACTGCAATAATTTCTAGGAAGACTTACGATGGTGATAGAGGTGACAAAGATACTCAGTGTTAGAGAAAAGAAAAATCCATACTCAGCCAAAATGTCTGTCAGAGTCATGTGACACCACTGTAGAGACAGATGGTCCCTATATCAGCCCCGAGCTGGGAAGCATTCTGCCTGTTCCATGTAAAAAAAATAGCTTTGGGAAGGTGAGAGCCTTGGGAAATTATGTGGATAAATAAACCCAAATCACACATTGCCTCTCATTTGCTCTGGAGAATGTGACTACTTGTCTTATTTTCAGTTCATTTGGTCTGTGAGGGCACATTCACCTCCATAGCATGTACCAATGCATAGCACATTTCATTCAAAAGACATATTGAGCCACCTGTATTGCAAGGAACCAGGCCAACTTATTGAAAACTCTCTAGAGGACTTTCTTCTCTGCACTTCTCTCAATCTCATCCTCAGTTAAGCTCTTATCATCTCTCCTTAGATTGTTGAAGTAGTTTCCTAACTGGCCTCCTCTCCTTTGGTCTACTTTTCTCTAATTCATTCTCTCTGTCTAATTCATCCTCTCTGTTGTTTCCAGAATTATCTTTAAAAGTCATAAATGGGACCATATTATTCCTTTGTTTGAAACTTTTTCAAAGGCTCCCTATTGCCTACAGAATAAAGGTTAAACTTCCTTTATAGCATCCAAGACTTTCCTCCATCTTGGACATTATCTGGTTCCCTGTTTCCTTTGACCATCTGTTTCAGTGGCTTAAACTTTATGCAAATTCTTGCTGGTCTACAGCCTTTCATCTGTGTTCCTTTTGCTTCCTCTGCCTGCCAAGTCCTTCCCATTCTCAGACTTTCCCATCCTTCTGCCTTGGTAAACACTGATATTTTAACACTCGGGTCCAGGGTCTTCACTTTTGTGAAAACTTTCCTGACACTCTCAGCCTGATCCCTCCTTTGTGACTCTATCATTCTCTGCCCTGACTTCTCTTCCAGCTCTGATGACAGTGTATTTGCACCCAATTTCTCATGTCTGTCTCTCAGTTCAATATAATTTCCCTCTTAAACCTCAAGTTCATCTTGCCTGCTCGGTGTTTCATTCATCCTAATACTGTCAAGTCTTACCTTGTCCTGGGTGCATGGTAGAAGCTCAATAAATGTTTTTGAATTAATGAAAAAACCTAGCTGATAAGTGCACACCATGGTTTACAAGTGCTGGGCGTGGAGTATGAGTGAGTGAGGGGGACCATGACAAACAGGCTAAGAAACTGTCGTGCTGCTGTCTTTGACTTGGCCTCAGTGATGTCAGATATTTATTTTCTGCTTTAGGCTATAAAATAGTTCTGTGACCCTGAGAAAGCCACTTTGCTTCTCTGTGCCTCAAATCCTCAGATGTGAAATGTGGGAACAGTCTAGTGTGATGTGGTGTGGGATAATGTTAGGAGCTTTGGGGTAGGTCATGTTTGAGTGGGAATCTTGCCCCTTCTGCCTTTCTTACCTGGGCCAAGTTCTTTAATTTCCTTCAGTTTCCTCCTCTGGAAACTGTACATAACACTTAACTTCACTGGGTAGTGTAAATAGTGAATATGATAATGTTTGTAAAGTACCCAGCACTTAGTAGGCACTCAATACATTTTCTCTGAAAACAGTTTCTGCCCTGCCTTTCACAAAGGTTTATTAAAATGGTATTTACAAAATATAAAATGCTGTTCAATAAAAGAATGGCTTATCTTTGAACTAACTTTCTTATTTTTTTTCAGTGAACTTGCGTGAATTGACCAAGTGGAGCAGAGGCTTTGGTGCTGGGTCAGTGGGTTCTGGAACAAGGCTGGCTTTGGGTCAAGAGGGAACGGGACCCAGTAAGTCATCGGGAATGTGTGGGTATGGTCCTGGCCTCGGAACTGCCACATTTTTGGAGGTAATTTGTGGTTAAAAACATGCTTTCTACAGATGTTCCCATTTTGTAGGAAAAACTGCATGAACATATCATAAGCTGGAACAAAACATGACCCTTCTAAGCAACTCAAGTGCTCTATCCATCACGCACAGGCTGCCTTTCCTTTGACCGTGCTGACTGTTTCTGTGGAGCTCCCTCTCTTTTGAAGACCTTCCCCTTTTCCAATATTTAACATCCACTTCTTTATTTTTCTGTCACTAAAGTTTTCAATTATTTTTCATTATCTTATACACCTGGTACATTTTTAATGTTTATTATGGTCACGTATAATTTGCAATGTCTCACATGCAGTATTTCCTTACCTAAATCCTTCAGTTTCCAACCATGAATTTATGTCAGCTGATTCTGGATACCTGGGCATCAGGGTTTATGATTTTGGGGAAATATCATGTGTGAAGGTGAAGTTGTTCTGGAGATAGGCTATGCCAGATTTTAGTGTCTTCTCTTCAGTTTTCGCATTGGAAGGAGCCACATTGTCATGATTCTCCTGCCTGTCCCAAAGAGTCCCTACCACGTGCACTAGTCCCTCAGGCCCGATCCTAATATAAGAAGTAGCAAAGGGAATTTTATTGGTTGTGACTGTGGAAATGGAATGGACATTTTGCTGGTAGGGTTGGTGTCCCAGTAGGAATTATTAAACAGTCTCTAAGTCATTATTGCCTGCAAGCTCACACACATATTCATACACATATCACACACATGAAGACATCCATATTTCTCTGCTTTCCAAATTCTTTCAAGGCCACAGAGGACGTAAGTCATCCATCTATTCTATGATTCTCTGAGTTTTAGGGAAATTGCTCCACAGAAACATCTAATGTCATATGCTTATGTATTCTTTTTTTTTTTTTAAGATTTATTTATTTACTTGATCCATTTTAAACCCCCTCTTCCCCATTTTGCTATTTTGTGTCCATTTGCTGGGCAATTCTCTGTGTTTGTTTCATCTCTTCTCATCCTCCTCCTCCAGTCTTCCCCAGGATTTGATCCTGAAGACCTCCGATGTAGGAGAGAGGTGTTCTGCCATGTGTGCCACCTTGGCTCCTGGTTTTCGGAGCTTTCGGAGCATCTCGTCTTGTCTCTCTCCTTTTTACGTCATCATCTTGCTGCCTGGCTCCCAGGGCCTGGCGACTCACCGGCACACAGAGCCTGGCAGCCCAAGCGCCTTCTATATATATATATTTTTATTTTACCGGGAGGTCCCGGGGATCGAACCCAGGTCCCTCCATATGGCAGAACGGACGCCCAACCATTTGAGCCACATCCGCCCCCCCGCTTATGTATTCTTGAAGTTGGTATCCCCGCAAGGGAGCAAAAGTTGGTTCTAGGGGGTGAAAAATAATAGATATTGCAATGTTTTTTGCCATTCAAAGGCTATAATGCCATGTATAACCATATCTGTGGTATTAAAATTTCATGGATAGGTAATTAGGAGAAATTAACTAAAAAGTCTCCTTAAGGGGGCAATAATTTTAAAAGGCTGAGAAGCACTGTCAAATAATAAAGTCTTTTTAAAAAATGTATTTTTTTTATTTTTTAAAAGATATTTAGGTTACACAAATGTTACACAAAAAGTATAGGTATTCCCATATGCCCCACTCCCCACACTTCCCACACCCTCCCACATAAGCAGCATCCTTCATTAGTGTGGCACATTCATTGCTATTGATAAATGCATCCTGAGGTATTGCCATTGAGCATAGACCATAGTTTACATTGTGGTTTACACTCTCTCCCACACAGTTCTAAAGGCTATGGGAAGATATATAATGGCTTATATCTGTCATTGCAATGCCATTCAGGACGATTCCTAAGTCCCGAAAAAGCCCCCGCATTACACCTGTCTTTCCCTGCCCCTGTCCCCAGAGCCTCCAGTGGCCACTGCCTCCACTGCAATGCTGTAATTTCTTCCATTGCTAGAATCACAATAAGTCTATAGTAAAATGCCAGTTAGTCCATAGTTCATTCCCCAATCCTGAGGATTCTGGGATGGTGATGTCCACTCCATCTCTAATTGAGAGGGGGCTTCAATCCCATATAACCAATAGATAGGACTCTGCTTGCAGTTGTTGGCTCTCTCGTTTCCTTGGTATGGTGGTTGTACATCCTCACCACCTTGTTAGTTGTTCTGGGTGAATCCAATGAACTAGAGAGTAGGTGTTGCAACTCCACTGAGGCTCAGGGCCCAGGTGGCACATGGATAGCCCAAAGATTCAAGTTTCTTGAATGTACACCTACTCACTCCAGCACCAAATATAGGTTCAAATAGAAGGGACAGATGAGCCATGTGTAGGGTAGCCATAACTGAGTCCAAATCTGTCACTCTCAGGAGCTCAAACTCCAAAGTAGGGCCCACTGACAAGGCACCAAACTCCTGAACCATCTGCCCTGACCATAGGACCTGGGTATATCTCTAGAGCCCTCAGGAACCCCACTATTTGAGGCAGTAATCACTTTGGCAGTCTATGAGATCCTTCTGAGATGTGCATAAGCATTACCTGGGATGACCTCCTGAGTCACTTTGAAGTCTCTAGCCATATAAACTCATTTGTCTTTACCTTTTCCCCCTTTTATTTGAGGTCTTTTTCCATTTGCATTGCTAGTTGGTGCTTGGTAGTAATCTCTTGGTGCCAGGGAGGCTCATCCCCGGGCGTCATGTCCCACACTGGTGGGGAAGGTAATGCATTTATATGCTGAGTTTGGCTTAGAGAGAGGCCACATTTGAGCCACAAGGAGGCTCTCAGGAGGCAACTCTTAGGCACCCCACAACACTAGGCTAAGTTTCAATTTCACGAGCAAAGGCTCACAAGCATAGCTGTCAATATCAGGAGCCCATTAATAGACCATCCTCCTTCGCCAGTCATTGCCCCTGCACTTGGGGGAGAGTTGCTGCTTCATTAGAGAACATGACAGAGCTCTCCAGGATGGGAATTCAATATTCTCTCGGTTATTGTATGAATATCCACCCACTGTGACAATGCCTGTGAACATTTGAACACATTTATATACCTTATATGTATGTCCAGGTGAACTTCCTCCCTGTAATAAAGTCTTAACCCAATGTCTCTGTCCTGTAGGACACAGAGAGGATTACAGATTTTCTTACCTCCTAGGACCTTCTTGGCCGAATATGAATGAATGATAACAATTTGACACCTTGCAAACAATTGTTTAGTGTGTTGGCAATCTCCTGAGTCTCCTTATTGTTCTTGATGACCTTTTGAACAGCCATTGGAGGCTGAAGGAGGGAATGTGAGCTGAAACTATAGGGAGGAGACTGATCATCTCTCTATTCTCTTGGAATCTTTCCCTGGGAGAGGGGTAGATTCCAACACAGACCCAGTGGCTATTCCTATATGATCCTGAATAAGATGTGTTTCTTTTCTCTTCTGGTACACAAAATGGGCCTTGAGTGTGTGAAAAGATATTTTTAGGTACTTTTTTTGAGCTGCAGTGACTTGCCTTGAATAATCTATGAATACTATATAATTTTTCCCCAGCTATAAATGCCCTGGTGATGAAATAGAAAAAGGAGAGAGAGGGAAGAAGGAAGTTCAGGTTAACACAAAATAAATAGTCATTATGACTTTTGTGCAGATGGGACCCTAAACTGCACAAGGAGCTTTTGAGATGAATTCCAGTAGGCAAGTCAGTAGAATTGACCTGAGAGTAAGAAATTCTTGGTTTATGTACAGATCAGTCCATGAATATATATGGTTTAACACAACTTAAGACATTCCTTCTCTTTTTACTACTTTGTGAAATATAGTTAAGTTTCTAAACTCAAAATATATAAAATTAATAAATGATTTTAACAATTGACTGGAAATGACAAGAGTCACCAGAGAGAGAATGTTATGTAAATAAATCCATCTTTATGCTGTATATATATGTGTGTGTGGGTGTGCATATTTAGGAATAGGTGGATAAATAATAGGGAATTTTGATTGAACAGTTGCTTAGTGCCAGGAACAGTGCTAACCTTCACAACTGTTATTCTCATAATATTTATCATATTTCATTCTCATGGCAACCTTGTGAGTAGGTAATGTTATTTTCATATTGAAGGTGGTTAAAGTAGAGTAAAACATATTGGCATGAGAATCACACATTACACCAAAATAGCATCAGTCTTATATCCCATCCTTCTCCCCAGTGCAGCAGCCTGGTAGTCACACTGTTCAATCTCCTAGCCTCCTTTTGTTCTTACAACTTTTCTAATAGAGTTGAGTGGCTCTGAGGATATACTGAGGAAAGAGCTAGCTGTTTCTTAGGTTAGTGGTTAGAGAAAACAAAATCTGTCTTATATTTCTAGTCTCAATATAACTTCTTCATCCCGCTTTATTGCTCTCAGAAGGTCCAAGCCGCTTCTGCAGTCTCCTCATGGCTGACTTCATCTCCTGGTTCCTCAGGGTGTAGATCATGGGGTTCAGCATGGGGGTGATGACTGTGTTGTTAATGGATATGACTGTGTCCATGGGCAGTGTTGTGAAGGGCCGACAGTAGATGTAGACACAAGGAACGAAGTGGAGAGTGACCACTAGGATGTGGGAGGTGCAGGTAGAGAGGGCCTTGTTCCTCCCCTCCCCAGAGTGGGATCTCAGCATCACCAGAATAAAGGTATAGGACCCCAGGAGCAGGAGGAACCACAGCAGGGTCACTAGACCATTGTTAGAGATCATGAGAAGCTCCAGAGCAAAGGTGTCAGTGCAGGCCAGTTTTATCACCTGGGGCACATCACAGTAGAAGGCATCCAGGATGTTGGGGCCACAGAAGGGAAGTGGAAGCATCAGAATTATCTGGACAATTGAATGCAAACCACCCCCAACCCAGGAAGCCACCACCAAGGCCATCCATACCTCTCTCCTCATAATGGTCACATAGTGGAGAGGTTTGGCAATTGCAAGGTATCTATCATAGGCCATCACTGAGAGGAAAAAAATATCTGCCCCACCAGCAAAGTGGAAGAAAAAGATCTGGGCCATACAGCCATCATAGGAGATGGTTTTCCTCTCTGACAAAAGGTCCACCAGGAACTTGGGAACAGTGATGGATGAGAAAACAATGTCCAGGACTGATTTGTTCCGTAGGAGAAAGTACATGGGCATGTGGAGGCGGGACTCACAGGTGACAGTGACTACAATGAGGACATTGCCAAACACGGTTGTTACATACACAACAAGGAAAATCATAAATAAGAAAAACTCCAGCTCCCGGAAGTGAGTGAGCGCCAGAAATACAAACTCTTTCACGTTGGTATGGTTTCTCTGGTCCATAGTGGAGACGACCTTCTTCCAGGTTTACCTTGAGAAAATATATGTTATAGTTAGGATGGTGCCACGAGGCACCAACATCATTGATCATCTATTGTTATGAGGCTCTCTCAAGCATCCAGAGCACCATGACTTCTCAGAAAGACTAGACCAGAGTCTTCCCTTTTGTGGTCTGGAAATTATCCTAATGATTCTTCTTTCCTAGTGGAAACACCTTGGGTTGACAGGAAGAACCATCACATTCATGGAGCCTATATCCTTACTCTGACTAGAGGGAGATGGATGGACTATGGTCCATTTTGACTCTGGCTTATCCCGCAGGAGTAACTTTTTCATATGTTGGCAAAGCTTTATACTCTAACAAGGACTTTCACAGGCAACTTCTCATCTAGACTCTCATGTTGTCTCTGTGGAGTCTATAGAGTAGTTATGATTATCTTCATTTTTTTAATACAGAGACAGAAGCTTAGAGCAGTTAATGACTTGCCCACATGGCAAAATTATCAAGTTAATAAGTAGTAAATCAAATCAAGGGTTTGAACCCAAATCAATTTGACTCCAGGGGTCTTTTCACTGAAACACTCTACCAGAAGAAAGACAGAGGGGTCTTCATCATGTAGTAGTTTATCAGAATTATAATGGGTAGGTAAGGTCTAAATAGTTAATTAAGTAGCCCAACTACTTAATCCTGGCCTTCTCCCTTAAAGGAAGAGAAGAATCAGTCCCTCGTAAACACTCTTTCTCATTACTCTGGGAAATCTGGAACTTACTGTTGGCTTCCAAGCCTCTTGCTATAGTGTAAAGCTGCAGTTATTAGTTCAGGACACATGATAGTATCACAAACTCATTAAAGCCTCACAGGACCTCAGAGGTGATTTAGCCCAACCTTCCTTATTTTTGGACTGAACAGAGAAGGACATTTATTTTTTTCAGAATTGGCCTTTGAATTGGTGAAAGAGGGTTTTAATGAGGTTTATTTGATTCAAGGTCTGGTGATTTTCTACTATTTTGCTATATTATTGCAAAATAATTTTTCAAATCAGATATCCAGCCAAATAATAGCATAAAATATTCCATAAGCAACCTATTTCTCAATACTCCTTTTTTTCAGTTCTGTAAAAGTTGAGTGTATGTTATGGTTTAATTTGGGAGGTTGAGGCATGAGAAAGACTCTTAAATTTTTTCTCTGGACTTTTCACTAACACCTAGCAAACAGTAAAAAAACATGCAAATGGTATAATATGTTTGAAAGTATGTTATCTTTTATCAAGGGAGTTGTGATAGTCAATTTCATGTGTCAGCTTGGTTAGGTGAAACTGTCCAGTTATTTGATCAAGTGAACA
Organism: Cabassous unicinctus; assembly: GCA_029593785.1. Lineage (NCBI taxonomy): Eukaryota > Metazoa > Chordata > Mammalia > Cingulata > Chlamyphoridae > Cabassous > Cabassous unicinctus. Next base: position 6,810 of record JAQZBX010023090.1, on the reverse strand, counting down.
ATGGCCTGATTGTTACTGAAATACCTGAGAGTATTCCATATTTTTGAATTATTAGTCAGCTGATTACATCTATGGCTGATTACATCTATAATCAACAAAGGATATGGCCTTCGGCCTTCAGCAGTGAGAGAAGTTTTATCCAATCTCTTGAAGGCCTTTAAGCAGCCAAAAGAAGAATTTCTATATCTACTTCAGCCAGTCAGCTTCTCCTGGGGAATTTTTTTTTTTTTTTAATATGGTACCGGGGATTGAACCCAGGACCTCGTAAGTCACTCGACCACTGAGCTACATCTGCTCCCCATGAGAGCTGGTTTTTTCATTTGTTTGTTTGTGTCTTTGTTTTTAGGAGGTACTGGCCAGGACCTCATACATGGGAAGCAGGTGCTCAACCACTTGAAGTACATCCACTCTCCCTATCCTGGGGAATTTTTATCATCTTCATCAGAGTTCTCAACTTGCAGCCTGCTGGACAGAATTTGGATTTGCCAATCCCCATGGATGTGTGAGCTAATTCTTCTAACAAATCTCTTACGAATCTGTCAGTTGTGTTTTTCTGGAGAACCCTGACTAATACAAGAGTCTACAAAGAAGAGGGCCTCTATTTTAGGATTATACTGATAGTGGGAACTATTCAGCCACCACCCCCGCCATGAAGTCCCAAAGGAAGCATTAATCTTAGAACCCAGTGCAGGGGAAAGTCACCTGGGAAACCAGTAAGAATCCTCCTCTTCAAAAACAAGGACTATGTAACTGAGTGTGTGTCTTTGTTTTGGTTTCCATGACCCTCAAAAGCATATGTGTGGCTTAATTTTCTACTCCATATTTTTTCAAGAGCAGTCTCTTAACCATTTCTTATTTATATTTGATTGTTTTATTGTGCTTGTTTTGTTGTTGAATGAGGATTTGTGGAATGTGATGGGCATTACATTGGTTACTAAGGTAGAGGTAGGTTTTCATAGGGGCATGAGAATCAGTCAGGCTGAGAATAAGTCATTGGTTATGAAGGCTAGATTGGAATTGAGCACTATGCAGGTCAGCAGTGAAATCTTGGCCAGGGGTTGAGAAGAGTGGGGAAACCAGGAGTGGTGAGTGTCACTGGGAGTCAGACTTTTTGAATGTGTGGAAGGTGAGATCAGCAAGTCATATGCTGTCCCTTGAACTTGCCTTGTTAGGCCCTAATTAATATTTTCAAATAATGCTGCACTCACCAACTTGTAAGTGCATCTGCAATTTCTTTAAGACAAATTCCAAGAAATGGAATTGCCAGGTTAATGGGTGTTAGTCTTCCAATTTTAACTGATAATTATGGTATTGTAAAGAAGCACCTTCATTCTAATTGCTTTTGAATGTTTGATTTCTTTTCATAGATAGATTTGGTGAGCTGAAGTAAATTACAAAAGCTTTGAACTTATCATAGAAATGGAAGACTGAATATTTTGTCATCTTAATAATATAAACATAAAAAACCAATTAAAATATTTCAATAAAATTTAAGTAAATATTTTTATAATTTTTGGTGTACAGAACTTTCCAAGCATGACACCAAAGATATTAGATTTGATTAAATAAATATATTAAGCTTCCATGTTTCAAAAGCACTATAAAATAAGTAAAAAACTAACAGTAGGGTGCAGATGTGGCCTACTGTGATTGAGCACCCGCTTCCCACATGTGAGGTCCTGGGTTTGGTTCCCAGTGCCTCCTGAGGGAGCAGGAACAAGCACCGAGTGGAACGAATGGGAGGGCCAACTCAGAGAAGCCGATGTAGCTCATGGTTGGGCGCTAGCTTCCCACATGCGAGGTCCCAGGGTTCAATCCCTAGCTCCCAGTGCCTAGGAAAAAAAAAAAACTAACAATAAGTGGAATAATTGGAAAAATAGCCATTAAAACATAATATAAAATAGGTTTAATATCTTTGATATATAAAGAGCTCTTATAAATCAATGAGACAAATAGTCTTTAAAAATGGGCTGTGATTCACAGAGAAACACAATTTGGCAGCCAACTTATGCAAAGATATTTAATTATACTATTCATCAAAAAGATGCAAATTAAAACTGCAATGAGATGTCACTTCTCATTTAAAAGATTGGAAAACACTGAAAAGATTAATTATTGGCATGGATGTGGGGGAAAAGATGCCTTCATATATGGTTGGTAGAAGTGTATAGGGACAAACTTTCTGGGGTCATTCTGGAAATATGTGTCAAAAGTTTGACCCAGGAATTGTACATTAGGAATTTATGCTAAAGAGTTAATAAATTTATGCTAAGAACTTAATAAATTTAATGTTGTAAGTAGAAAATTTAGAATAGTGCAGTTTAGAAGAAACTAGAATTAAAATTAACATCTAATATAGAAAACTGGTTCAATAAATTTTGGTACAATAGTACGATGCAGTATTTGCGACCATTCAAATTGATAATGTATGTCTGTAGACATGGAAAGATTTCCTTTTAGTGGCAGTATGAAGTACTGAGTATATAAGATGAGCCCTTTTAGAATAAAATGTCTACAAGCCAAGAAAAAGTTTGGAAAGATGTCTATCACCATAATAATAGAGATTATCTGTGGGTAATTGGATTTTGGTGATTTTTACTTTAAAAAGACATTTCACTGTGTCCAATTTTAAAAATGATTTTAAATGGTTTCTGCTTTAAAAAACAGAACTTTTTAGGAGTAATGTTTCCATAACTTGTTGAGCTGCATTTTTCTGTTACTTAATTTTTTAAAATTTGAAATAATGTTATTTTTTTAAAAAGTCAGAGAGACTTGTATTCCTCTTTACAATTTGAAGTTTTTCCCCATTGATCAAGCTCTACTATTGTGTCTTGGATTTTTCTTTTCTGTAATAGAATAAGTAATAAATCAATTAATAAAGCTGATTTATTAAAGGTAAAAGGCATGTGGGGAAGACAGTTCTAATTATTATTTTGGTATGTTATGGTTCCATGAGCCATTGGCTTGAGGCATCCCATAGCGATGGGACCAGCCAAGTAGGATCTCTGGTAGCTGAGGCTGAAGCTCTTTATTGTTGGCTGCTCTTTTGAATTAATATCATTCAACTTACTCTTTGGTCCAATCATGTCAGAAGGCTCTCGACTATCAGGCACAATTCATATTAGAATCAAAAATGGTCTTTATATTTTATAACCTCAGTACCGTTTTATAGGACCTGGGGGTAGTTTGTTCAAAAGAACATAGCCTTTAAAGCCAGGTTCAAGTATTTTATATTTTGGCCGCGTGACCTAGAAGAAGTTGATCAAACTTTGTGATCCTCAGAGTCTTCATGGAATGGGGAGTGTAGGCTTCTTTTCAGATTCTTCTGAGGGTTACTTGTGATAACCTAGTACTTTTTACTACTTGACATTATTTGTCCATTTATTTCTATCTCCCTCTCCCCAAATGTAAACTCCCTCAAAGAAGAGATTTTGTTTTGTCATCATTGTATGTCCAGATTCTAGAACTATACCTGGCAAATATCAGGTATTCAACAATTCTTTTTGAATAACTGAATGAATGAATGGATATCCAGTGACTGATGTGTGGTAGTTACCCATCAATTACTTGTTCTACTTGATTCCATCTTCAGTGTCATCCAAAACTTCCTCATTTTGCCCCCATATTTACATTCTGCTGCCGTGTAAGCCAGTTAAATAACTTAATGAATGTGATAGCACACTGCAAGCTTCTAAGTACTATGTATATGTGTGTATGTAAGATATTAATATCATCATAATTCTAATGTTATATAATTGTGTTTCTCTCCTTGTTCTTAACCGGCCTTTAATTTCCTGTTCAGAGAGGTTCTGTGTCTTATTTATTTTCCTACATGTTGTAAATGTTCAGTAAATGTTTATGGATTGAGTTTTAATACCAAAACATGTACTTTCTAATTTGAATGTGTCTTGAGAAGCCGATATTTTATGTTAGGAGGCAGGAGATCTTAATCAGCCTAGGACAAACACTTCAATGGATATTTTATCTTTTTGGGAATAAAGACAGAACACATTGAAATCGGAAACTATATATGTCCTTAGCTAAGGTTGCCTGCAATTGTGTTTTGGATGCCTGCCCTCACTTACCTTTGTGGTTAGAAAGGTGAGCGTGTCAAGTTCCCCATCTTTACCGCGCTGAGTCTCTTCACCCAAACACATACACAGTCTACACTTCTTCCACAGACACTGAATTGGAAGTCTAATATAATAATCAGCACAGGGAATAGTGCTGGATATTTTTAGGAAATGTAGTTTTTAGTGGAGAAGCTGGCAGTTTCAGATGCAATGGGAATTATTAAATAGTTACTAAGCAACATGCATGCACATTCTCTCTCTTTCCCCTCCCCCTCCACATACACACACACACACACACACACACTCTTATCCACTATGATAAGACATCTAATGAGGAGGTAATGAAACTGTTTTTAGGAAAGCCTGAGGAATCCCCAAAGGCCATTGTCCTAAGCTATATCAACATTGAATTTGATGCACAATCCTTGTATCATACCCATTACAACAAATATATCAATATATTATCATTCAAGAGTCAATTTTCATATGGCAAATGTGACAGTGGCCACAATTTGGCCATGTAATTGATTTCCTTCAAAAGGGTCAATTTTTTAAAAAATTTAAGTTTTAATTTGTTTTAAACAAATGAGTTTTATTGATTGATGTTAATAAAGCATACAGTTCATCCAAAGAATACAATCAATGGTGTCTGGTGTAATCATGTAGTTGTGCATTCATTACTTCAATCATTATTAGAGTGTTTTCATTATTTCAATAATAATAATAATAAAGAAAAAACAGACAAACAAACAAGCAAGAAAATTCTTCACCTCTCAATCTCTCTATGCTTCCCCTGCCATACATAACTGCTATTTCTGGGTATTCTTATTTATTTATTTTTAAGCGGCTTTATTGACATATATTCACATACCATATGATCTATCCAAACTGTATAATCAATGGCTTTTAGTATAATCACAATGTTGTGCATTCATCACCACAAAAGATTTTAGAACAATTTAATTACTCCAAAGAGAAAAACCTCACATGCTTTAGCAGTCACGTCTCAATTCCTCTATCCTTCCCCAGCTTTACATAACCACTAATCTAATTTCATCTTCATATATTGATTTATACTTACATTTAATATAAATGGAATCATACAATATGTCTGATATTAACATCTTGTAGTATTAACATATATTAGTTCAGTTTCAAAGAAAAACAGTCTTATATACGCAATTTTACCATATTTGTATTTCACATGTGGTTTTACTATGCTATACAATTCCATGTTACATTTTTTATCGATACATATTAATAAAGCATACAATTTATCCAAAGTGTACAATCAATGGTATTTGGTATAATCACATAGTTGTGCATTCATCACTTCAATCATTATTAAAGCATTTTCATTATTTCAATAATAATAATAATAAACAAAAAACAGACAAACAAGAAAATTCCTCACCTTTTAATCTCTGTTTCCCCTGCTATACATAGCTGCTATTTCTGGCTATTCTTGCACAAGTATTTATTTGTTTATCAAGCAGTTTAATTGAGATATATTCACATACTATATGCTATATCCAAAGTGTATAATCAATGGTTATGTTTTTAGTGGTTAAAAAGTCCTTTATTGTAAAATTGTAAAATAAATAGAAAAATAGATAGAAAGAAATTACAAATTTTAAATGAGAGTGCAAGGCTAGGTTAGCTTTAATATAATCAATTAGGAAAATAGCATAGCAACAAACATTTATAAAAGTAAATAATTATTCAAATATAATAGAAATTAATTATAACATAATTCTAATTTTTGTATTACAGCTCTAACTATTGGACATGATAATCTCTAAGAATGAAATAAATTATTGGCTTAGTTATTTAATTTCCATTTAGACCATAATTCCTTCTAGATAATAAAATTCCTATTTGGGAATTCTTCACATCTTATTGGAATGAATTACAGCAGATACCAATTTGCCAACTCATAATTTTATGAGGCAGAAAAACTAAAAATCTCATTCAACACTAGTTATGCTAAATCATTGTTGATCCTGATAGATTGTTTTAATTAAAGAGTATAAGTAAGAAAGGTTAAAAGAAAAATGAAGTATCCAAAAGTGTATCTCTTCTCCAGCCCTCCTCAATTAAAAGCAAGTGTTTATTTTCTATGAAAAAAATTACAGAATACTGATCACAGGAACAATTTGCCAGTTGCACTGAGTAGTTATTTTTCATAGACTGTAATGCTGTTATTTTACATTTATCTGATCTACTCCAGCTCTTTTTTGGTTACTATTTGCATGCAATACCTTTTTCCAGCCCTTCACTTTTAACCTGGTTGTGTCCTTACGTCTGAGGTGGGTCTCTTGTAGACAACATATAGATGGCTCACATTTTAAAACCCATTCTATTAGTCTATGTCTTTTGATTGTAGACTTCAACCCATTAACATTGAGTGTTATTACTGTAAAGGCATTACTTACTTTATCCATTTTGTCCTTCGGCTCTCTGTTGTCATATCATTCTATTGTCTGTCTTCTTATCCTTTAGTTTACCCTTCCTAACAATTTTCATTTCTAAACTGTTCTCCAAATCTCTCACCTTTGTTTTTTCATTTCAGGTTGCAGCACCCCCTTTAGTATCTCTTGCAAATCTGGTCTTGTGGTAACATATTCTATCAGTTTTTGTCTGTGAAGACTTTGAACTCACCCTCATGTATGAAGGATAGCTTTGCCAGATACAGAATTCTTGGCTGGCAGTTTTTCTCTTTCAGTATCTTAAATAC
>JAQZBX010023089.1:0-30987 GCA_029593785.1 Cabassous unicinctus | reverse complement strand
AGATGGCTTCCGTTTCCCATCATGCCGTGAGGCATTTGCAAGCAGCAAGCGACTGGACAGACTAAGTAATCAGTAGCCACTTGCTGTAGCCAGTATGGGATTCTCTGATGCCTTTGTGACCACTGGAGAATTTAATCTTCTTGGTTTACTTTATTTAATTTTCCAACTTTGTGTGCGTGTGTATGAAAGAGAAGAAAATGCGGTTCTTAGGTAATCTTTTTTTTTTCCTCCCCAGAAGTCTGGGAAAACAGAGAGGCCTTGGGGAGGGGTCTTGGATGTGATGAGGGAAAGTGGGATTGGGGGATAGGGGAGGGAAGGGTTGTCTCTGACTTGACATTAAAAAGTGTTCCATGTCCCTCTTCACCTTGGTGTGGTACCTCATTCTAAAGCAGAGGGTGGGGGGCAAGGGGGCAGACCCAGGTTGAATAGCAGGGAAGGGGTGGGCTCCTAACTCCAGCTACTGCCTTCTGGACCCCAACCTGGGGGTGGCATGGGGCTCATTATGGGTATGTGCTCTGATGACAGATACGGTGGTTAGGAAACCACCTTCACCCCCATAACAGAAGCGAGGGGAGGGGGTTTCAATGGGGACCGCATCTTCAATGCCTTCGGAAGATGATAACTGAAACTGGCCCCTTTACAGCAGCTTCCTGCCTGGGCTAAAACACCTCACCTCATAACCTGGGAAAATATTAAGTCCAGTTAGGGAAAATTATCTTAGGTGTAATTATTTCTGGGTATCTGAAGGGTGTCTCTATTACAAAAATATAAAATAAAATTTCCTGGAACCTTGTGGGCTGATATTAAATAATTCCATCAGCCAGCATTTGAGGGACTCTTTTTCATGCTTGCCCCCAGAAACTTGCTTCTAGCCATGAATTCAGAGTAAAGGTTGATTGTAATACAAAATAACATTCAAGTAGTTCTAAATAGCTCTGATTGAGTATGGGAATTAAATAAGTAGCTGGAGATTCATCAAGAGGCAGAAATGAGGTCAGAGTCAAAACACTGAGGAATTACTGGATGTATGTCCTCAGAGGTCAGTAACGCCTGAGAGGATTCTGAAATGTTTGGAAAGAAGGCATTTTATTTCCAGCTTCTACTAGCAACAGTGAGAATAGATTGTTGACTTAACATTGCATTCCATCCTTCTGCCTTAAGCACCACCAGTGTCTCTAAGAGCCAACTTATTTCCAATACCATGGTTCCAAACAGCCTGGTCTAGCCTCAGAGATGATGGCTGCATTAATGCCATTCCTCCTGTTATTTCTGAAACTCTAAAGGCAAGGCAAGGGAGTCTGGGTCCCCTTAGAATGAAAGTAGGTGAGGGAGAGTTCCTGGCTTTCCTGGGCCAAGCACTTCTGAAGATACTGATTGGGGGATTTGGAAGCAAATCATGGCTCCCTGGAATATAACAGGAAAAGCATAGATAGTTTCCATGCTCATTAGCAGGAGCCCAGAGATATCTCTGAATAAAATGTACTGAGGCTTCTGGAGGAGAAAGAGGCACTCACCAGGCTTTGCTGGGATAAGAGAATACAGCAGCACACAATCTCCATTTGAATCTGAGTTTTCTCTTGAATAACTGCCAAACATGCTCTCGATCACCCTGTCATTATTCTCCCAGGACTGATGGATCATAAAGTGCCTTTGATGGGTAGATCTTAATTTCACTTATTTGCCAACTCAGTCATCCACCTTCTCTTCTGGTTCTTTCAGCAGCATTTTCCTTATAGAACCAGGTTACCATTACTGAGGGATTCACCAGGTAGGAAACATCCCTATTTTGCTCCAACAGTGGTTTCCTTTCATCCTTTAATGAGTGCACAGCATGAGCCCCAATCTACTGAGCTTAGGTCTTTAAAGAGAGCTTCTGAAAGGCCTACAAGAAAGGGGATTCTCCCTACCAGGCCTTCCAAAAGATGTGGAGTTGAGTCTAGGACATGACTTTGGTAGTTGCTTATAGGGACAGGCCTCCCTCATCTCAAGAATCAGGAGCTTGACAAGACAGTGTTCATTAGAGTGAGTAAAGTAAATTATCCTGAATATTGCCTGTAGTTGTTTTGCTTGGTACTGGTACTGATAGAAGCCCATTCCTGCAGGCTGTCATGGATTTCCAGTGTATTATACTAGCAAGACAGAGATAAGGCACCGTCAGGCACTAAGATTTCTCCACTACCCCTAACATGAATACATCCCTTGGGGAAACCATGGTTTAGGTATGGCAGACTTCTTTCCCATGATAGTCTCATAAGATTGGGGGTGGGGAGTGGAGGACTGGTGTGTGCAAGCCCTAACAATATTAGTCAAACACTCCTGTAGAACCCCAATCCATTCCTGTCCAACCACACAGATGTGCAAGGGCTCCTAAGTTCTTACAGTTAAATCTTGTCCCAATATATTCATCTACATAATGGGTTCCAATGCCTAATTTTAAGCATTATGAGTAATTTGTACAGTGACTGCTCCTATGATCAATAGCACTTATAAAGCTAGAGCTATGCTCATAGTTGATGTTCTGTAAATGTTAATTATTGTTGCTCTGGTGGGGATGATGATTATGATAGCAGTGGTGATGACTGACAGTTATTGTTCGTCAAGCTAGAGATGAGTTAGCTTGAAACAAGTCGGGTCCAGGCTTAGCCCATTTTCTTGTATGGACCTACCTTTATCTTTTACCTCCTGAACCATGTGTTTGTAAGGAGAGACAGTAGCATTAATCAATCACAGGAATGACCCTCAAATGTGTAGATTTATTTGATTAAAATATAAAATGTGCGTTTGGCAAAACATCGGCAATTTTCTATTCTTATTACCTCTGTCATCCTATAATTGCTCAATCGTGCCATTCTAACACATCAATTCTTATCACTTTCTATTCTTATTTCAAACACTCTTGCCATGGTCTTCAACTCTATCCCCCTCCAAGCAATAAATGCAAACTAACATCCCCATGATTCATGAATAACCAAGATCGCTGAGTCTCTGCAGCATCATCCAGATTTCCAGTCTCCTACAACTCCATGCTTCTCAACTCATGATCCATATCATTAGAACAGCACAGCTCTTTGTAGGAGAGACTCCCTAATTCCTTGAGTTGCAATTTATGCCTGATAAATTTTGGTGCATTATCCTTTGTGGAGGAGACCCAGTTTGGCTTTCATTTTCTGAATGCTGATTTTGTTCTGATGCAAGGTTCCCAATAATTTAGATATCTAGTTCTGACATACTGTGAAGGTATTTGAGCTTAGTTCTATACTTTCAGGAACTTTAGCGTTATTTGAAAACTAATTATTCCTCTTCCAGGACACCTATTTGATTAAAACTTCTTAGAAATATGAGGTGGTTGGTCATGGCCATAACACTTTGCTCCTGGTGAATATTTGAGTTTGGAATTTCTGAGGATCAATGTAGTATTTTGGATATAGTACTGAATTGCTAATCAGTAGAACTGGGTTCTAGTATAGATCCTATCACTAGATAGTTGGGTTCCCTTTCCTTATCTTTTAAAAAAAAAGTATTGTAGTAAAATAATTTTACATTTTGACCACTTTCAAGTGTACAATTCAATAGTATTAATTGCATTCACAGTATTGTGCTACTATAATCAATATCCATTACCTCAGCATTTTCATCACCTCAAACAGAACCTCTGCACCCATTACCTTTTCTTATCTTTAATATAGGATGTCATGATGGAAGGCTGCTAATGTTCTCCCTGGCTGAAAAATTCAATAATCAAGTGATGTCAGATTTTTCAGATTTCTGCAAGAACAATTTGGGAAAGAAGCCTTTTTTTTTTCTTTAATAAATAACATTGGAAGGTGAGAATTTGGGCAAGTTCCACAGCCAATTAGTTGTCTTCACTTCAAGAATGGCTAATAATGAGGGAGAATGCATAGTCACAGATGCCAGATATCTGAAATGACTCCTTAAGGAGAAATTGAAGGATGGACACTACAGCAATTGGAGAGGGGCTTTGTCTAATAAGACAGTGGCTTTTTCTGTAATGGGAAATGATAGCAGCCCCAAGCTGCTGTTTATTCTTGCTATCTCTAGGTCACAAATAAAACAAGAGAGAATAAATTGCTACATATTCTCAAGTCCAAAAAAGTAAAAGAGATGGGCACTAGGCAAAATTCTCTGAGTGCTCACTAAGATTGTATTAGTATGTGTGTTGTGTGATGTGTGTGTGGTACTTGTCATAATTACTTAATTACTTAATCCTGCAAAACAGATGGCACATGTTTTTCCCAAGATTCATCTTTAAAACAACAGGAGAGAGTAATGAAAAGACGAGTCTCCAGATAAGGTTTTCAATGATCTCACAACGTCCTGCTAAGTGTTCTGATCAGGGGCCCAGAACTGTCTGTGCAGGGTTCATTTGACCTACCTGTGCATTGTTGGGATCGATTCTGAGTTCAGCATGTCCTCCTCACTTTTTCTACCTAATCCCTAGACTCTATGATCCATTTCAACTTCCCCTGTGAATAGCCTGAGGTGGTAAAAAGCGGTGGACAAAGACTGACTGAGCCTGAGCCAAAGGGCGAGGGAGCCCTGGCCCTTCAGGCACATACCTGCGCCCACTCCCCTCTCAGGCTCTCGTATCCACTGAAGCTTAAATTTCAGAGTGGACAGATGGTCACGTGGAGGCACCGCTTTGCAGACTATAAAGTGTGATGCCAATGCCAGGGGGAAAGAACACGGGAATGTGGGGAAGGGGGTCCTTATCTTCTCTTGGAAAGATGAGGGAGGAAGCAAAGGAAAAACAAAAATGTTTACTGGCTTCATGGAGTCAAGCTAGCATCTGCCATTCTTTTCACCAGAGAGCTCGATTCTTCTCATTGATATTTGGCAACGCATTAAGGGAGAGAGATAAGGACAAAGACAAGTAGCAATACATATCATCATTAAATACAAAATTATTTTTTTTCTTAAGTGTCCATCTTGGAGTTTAATAAGCAATAAAAATGAAAATAAAAATAAAATGACAAAATAAAGGGGGAAAACCCAATATTTAAAACTTGCCATGGAGTATCTGGCTGGGAGAGGTTTCCATAAACACTTCAAATGTGTTCTGCTAGGCTAAAGATAAGTCATAGAGCGTTGAGGCATGGTCCTATTTCCTTGCTCACCAGCCCCAATTCACACCATTCCTAGCCAAGCTCTAGGTAAAATACAATCAGATTTTTCTTATTAAAAGTAGCATGTGCTACTGCACTCCAATTTTCACCCATTTCTTTGAGGGACTAGTGTGGGTAGAGTAGAGAAAAAATGAAACAGGCAGCCAAAAGATGTATTTCAGGTCAGACATTGTCCCCGGTTTGCTGTGGGAACTGCAGCAAGTTGCTGCGCTTTCCAGTCTCTCAATATCCTGATTGGTAAAATGAATGTTGGACAAGTTGGTCTCAGATGGTCTTCCCAGGTATGAAATCCCTGGGCCTCCTTCTCATTGTTCCAGAATTCACATCCATTTCTCTAAATAAGAAAAGTCCACATTTGAAACTAAGGCACAAACTTTAGGCAAATGTTGACTTTGCAGAAGGTATGTAAGAGTTATCTCTATTCACACTCAACTTGGAAGGATCTTTATTTTTCTCTTGCATGACAGAAAGCTCAAAAAGACAATTGTTTTAGTTTGCTAAAGCCTGTCAAAACAATATACCGGAAATGGGTGGCTTTTACAATGGGGGTTTATTACATTAGAAGCTTACAGTTCCAAGGCTGAGAAAAATGTACAAATCAAGGCATCACCAGGAGATGCTTTTTCCCCAAGCTGTAGCTGTAGGTGATTAGGCACATAGCAGGGCACAATGGCCTCTTCTGACCCCAGACTCCATTGCTTTCAGCTTCTGTCTTCCTCCATCTTTCTCTCTGCTCCTGGAGAATTCAACTTCTGGCTTCTGGAGATTCCTCTCACAGCTTTTAGAAATTTATCCTAGCATACATGTTTATCCTATTTATAAAGGACCCCAGTAAGAGGATTAAGACCCACCCTGGGTCATGCAATCTAATCAAAGGCCCTTAACTGAAGTAATTCAGTCAAAAGTTCCCACCTACAATGGGTTTACAAGCAAAGGAATGGGTTAGCTCTAAGGACATGCTCTTCTGGGGTCCACACAGCTTCAAACTGTCACAGCTATGGTTCTTAAACTTTGGCCATGATACTGCTTTTTGAGAATATGATGAAAAAAAAAAAATACAAACACAATGTAAAGACAAAGAAATCCATCCAAATACAAATATGTAAACTGCTCTACAGAGTTTCAGGTGTTTTGTAGGCCATCTCAAAATCACCAGTAAGCCCTACATTAAAAATTTAAAAAACCCTGCTGAGAAGTTTCAGCTTGGGTTTTTCTCTTAGGCTGTTTTTATTGCTTAAATATGCTAAAATACCACTCCTTAACTAAGAATTGTACCATATAGGCTTTGATCTTTTAAGTAAATAGACAAGTACAGCATCCACCTCAATGAGTGAGGGAGTTTCATATGGATTAAACCCAAATCTTAGGAACCAATCATGTAATGAAATAACTACACAACCTTTTTGGCCCCAAACAACCTTCTGCCAACTGACTCTACTCAGTGTATGTTCTATACTCTGATGATCACACCAGTTTAGATGAAACCAGTTGTGTTTGTGCTTTTATTTGTAATATATAGCTAGTGATCCCGACTCTTGCTGCAAGCCAAATAGTTCAGAGCCCACAATGAGCTAAGGAAATCAAATGAGCACTGTTTCATCCCATGCCTTTTAGGCCAAAGGTGGTCAGGACATTTTATTTAATAAAACCTAATTCACCAAGCACTCCTGTGTGTTAGAATTCCAGAATATTAGGATACTTCATCCTTTTTGCTAGCATTTTCTTCCTTACATTTCTAGGTAGAGGATGTCTCCCTCCCAAGGGTGAAATGTTTTTTTTTTGTTTGTTTGTTTGTTTTGTTTTGTTTTTTGTCTACTGAGAATTTAATTGAACTAACACTAGCACCGCATGTAAAAGGGTCAGGCAAGCCATTTGCCCAACCCTAGTTCTGAACAAGGAAATCAATATTCCACCATGTAATTCACTAGTCAGAAGTAATTGCTCTCCATCACAGCCAAACAAGGGCAATAAATCTGTTACAACATGTGGCTTGCCACTTCTCTCACGAACCTCAACACTGGGGTTTTACAGAGACTTCAGACTTCCTGGCCTTCTCAGGATCATTTTTGCATCAATACATGTCTTTTTGCCAAGTCACATATGAAATTTCTCTTCCAAATGCTGATATGCTAGGAGAATCTACATCCATGTCTCATCGTTCCTTGTCTTACAAAACATTAAAAAAAAATAATCATTTAAGTTGAGTCTATGGCATGGAACAGTCTGAGCTTCTGAACCCTCTGAATCCAACCTGAATTTATGAGTAGAAGCAGAGTCTCTTTTGATTAACATGCACAGCAAAGTTAAGGCACATCTCTGTACTATCAATGAGAAAGACTTTTGGACTAAATAACGCACTAAACTACATGCATGCACATCTTATTTTGCAGCATTTTCTATACATTACCCTGTTTCTCTTTTGTTCTTCCTCCCTTCTCTTCCCCTAGTACACTGATGATCTGTTATTTGCACTAATATTATAAGAAGTAAGATGCCTAAAAATAACAAATTTGGAGCAATGATCTATTTCACAAGGCTGTTCCAATATCCCTTTGTTTAAACCAGACATTCAGAGAGTAGCGTATGACTTTGAAGACAGAAATGTGATGTAGTTGGGCTACACGTGGGAGAGTGCACTAGTGAGACCATGAGTTAAATGTATAATAATCTGACATAGACATCAGCCTGTATCAGTGTCAGGGGCTTAGGTGACCTCTGAAGCAGCGTCTATACTGGCAGTTGTGTCAATAGACCATAGCCTTTTGGAAATGGTTAGACAGGAAAAATGATCACATTTAGACATATTTAGTCAATTTCAGCAATCTGATGGACTAACCCAGATTAGCTGCACTGACAGAACAATTACCAAAGAACCCACTGGTTAGGTTATTTCAAATGTTCCTTGAGGGAAGGGAGTAAATCATATTAGACTCCAGTTTCCTAGGGCCTAGTGGCTTCTGGCAAAAGAGACTCAATGCAGGTCTCTTGAATGTTCCCACTTCAACAGTAATCTCACATCAGGACTTTAAAAACACTGTTTTTGGAACATTAGGGCTCCACAGAGAACTGAAAGGAGTTCGGTAAACTTTTGTTGTTGTTGTCATTGACATTTAAGTTTAAGTAAGATCTTTTTTTAGTCCAATTAATTCTCCTTATATTTTTTCATTCTATTAACTTCTGGTGCATTTCTTCCTAAAGGCAACCAAGGAACTTTCTAGAAATCAGAAATGCAAGCCTGGCCACCAATGAGCAGAAGATTATTTGCATTTGGAACTGGCTAGGAAACCATAGGATTCATGCATTCCCATTATCTGATGAATACCTAATATGTTTCGGACACTGTGTGCAATGCTGGGGGTAAAATGGTGAGCAAAACAGAAATGGTCCCTGCTCCTGAGATGTTTACAGTCTAGTGAGGGAAAGAGAAATAAAGATAAAATTGACACACAACTATAAGTTTGCTTTCATGTGAAAGGACAGGGTGCTATAAAAACACATAACACAAGGAGCTGATCTGGGAATCAAGGGAAATTTCTCAATGATGGGGTGAATGAGATTGTCACTGAACTGTTAAGGATGAGCAAGAGTCCACTGTGTGAGTTTGGGAGGAAGGAGGAAGACCTAGCAACTACAGGTACAAAGAGCCCAAAGCATGAGGGAAAATGGGCACCACAAAGAAAATCTTCATTTCCAACTTCAGTGTTCTCACATATATCATGTCAATTACTTACTACATGTTTCAGGTGCAGGATGCCTGCATATTTATAACTGAATGCTAACCAGTATAAATGCCACTTATTTTACATGCATGTTTACATGCAATTATGTGGCACTGAAATTTTTTAGATATATATGTTCTGTGTACTCCACAGAACTAAGTCTGACTAAGTCTATTCTGGAACCTTAACAGCACATTTGAATCATTGCAGGAGCTTTTCAAAACGAGATTCCTTAACCTGCACAGATACCTATTGAATTAGAAGCTCCAGGGCAAGAGACATGGAATGTGTATTCTAAACAGTTTCCCCAAGTGATCTCTCAAAATGAATAAGTCCAAAATGGAACATTTGATTCTTTCAGTTTATCTCAATAAACTACTCGGTTAAAATCAGCTCAGCCATCCTTGATTCCTCTCTTTCCCTCACCATCTACATGCATCAGAAAATGTGGATCTCCTATGCATCCAGTTTTCCCCATCTTTGCTACCACGTTCATCCAAGCCCCCATTATTGCTTGAACTATTCTAAATAGCCCCCTAACTATTCCACAATGGCTCGTAACTGGTCTCCCCACTATCCCTTCTGGAGTTAGAATAAAAACACAAACACACACAATACTGACCATTCTACTCCCCTGTTGTAGCTTTTGACTCATTTTAATTCAATTAAATCTTCACAACTTCCCCTTTGGTGTATGTACTTTTATATCCTCATTTACAGTTGAGGGAAGTCAGACAGAGAGAGCACCCAAGGTCCCTAGAGATGAAGCTAAAATTTAACCCAGGCAGTCTGACTCTGGCACTTGCAATCTTGCAGGTAAGTGGCCTCAAAGGGGCACCTCTGCTTTAGTCTTTGCCTTCAGAAGAACAACATGTATACACCACATACACAACACCTGGGCTACTTGAGAAAACTCAGGAGGGACCTACCTAACCAGCCTGGACACCGCCATCAATTATTTATTGCCTCAATTCACTATATTTTCAACTTATTTAATGAAAGGAAACTTTGTGACAAAGTTACATTAGAGTAAATCACCCTTTGTCTAACATTTCCTGGGGACTATTAAACGTTCAGGCACTAAAATATTTCTTCCAAACTGCAATTGTGAGATTTTTAAGGCATTAAACTCACTCCATTCCTTAACACTCTAAATGATTTGAATTAGACGTCTCTCTAATTTGAGTATCACTGTCACCATTGTTATTCTTCTCTAAGCATGCACTTTGAAACACAGCCCGATGTTTTCTCATGACAGAGGGGAAAAAAAATTCCCAGCAGGTAGATATGACACATGTCTTTCTATTTCTTAGCATGTATTTTATCCTTTATGTGGATGATTTGGTCTGTTCATTTGAGGGCCTGCAGCATTATAATCAGTAGGTGAGGACTATCTGCCTATATAATCATACACTAGTAATATAATTAAAAATAAAAATTCACACCCACATATTCCTACACAGTTTACCGAGTGCTTTCACATACTCCATCTCATGTAATCTTATTTAAGGATATTCGTGGCCCACCACACTCTGTATCTTAAATATATTTCTCTCTGAATCTTCTCTGGGCTTCAGAAGCAACTACTTTAGATAGTCTCAGAGTCATGGGGTACACACCTGCCTGGCCTCTGACAGGGCCTGTATCTCTCTGAAACATCAATGCTAAGAGCCACTCACAGCCCAGGTCACCCTGTGCCAACCTAGCCGACTTTAAAAAGTTAGGGTGCTTTGGAAATTTTCTGGGAACAATCTATTACCCTTGGGAGACAAAAGCTCAGAAGAAAAGTAATGGCTCAGCCCGCATGCTGACTGCGTCTTCTCTCCCAGGGACTCAAAAGCACTTTCATAGCTTCCACCTATGATGCATTTCCTAGGTGAGATTTCCTGGTGGGCCAAACAGTTCTATAACTAGGTCCCTGCCCAGAGCACATCTTTTTTGTGGTTAGCCCAATACTATTGAGCAAGAACAGGTGGCTAAAACCTGTTAATACAACATAGGTACTAACCCTTTATGTTAAACGGGATTAGCAGTCCA
Source organism: Cabassous unicinctus (assembly GCA_029593785.1). NCBI lineage: Eukaryota > Metazoa > Chordata > Mammalia > Cingulata > Chlamyphoridae > Cabassous > Cabassous unicinctus. The sequence goes on along the minus strand of JAQZBX010023089.1, from coordinate 20,087 downwards.
GCCATTAAACAGTGGTAATACCAGCGGCTTTAAGACTCCAGGTGCCCACAACCTCTGGGAGCTTTTACCTTCGATTCCATTTAAATCCGAGATGCTTTCACCCCGCTGGCAGCTCCTTAGTTACCATGGAGGCTTAGGGAGAAAGTGTTATGGAAAGCTGAGGTTGTTGCTAAGCAAAGGAAGTCTCAGGAAGGCAACTGCCAGAGTAAAAGCAACACCTGGTTAAAGTGAAATTGACATGAGAACTCCTATCGGCTTTAAGCTTGCTTTGGTGAGAGTTAGAGTTGTACTGGTCTAATACTGGAAAGACAATAAGCGTGGAAAAACGCAGTCATCCAGGCATGTATTTCCTTAGCAGGTGGGTGCTGGCTGCCTCTCAGCCCTAGCCTGAGCCTTCAGCCCTCCTGCCTCATTTTTACAAATAAAGAAACTGAGACCCAGGAAGGTCAAAAGCAATGGTCCATTATACGTTTCCTGTCTGTAGGGGTTTGGGGGTGACAGCTTAAGAATCTTTTTAAGGATGGTGAATGCCACTTTCTAAGTCCCTACCCATTATGTGTAAAGGAAACATGCCATGCAGGGGGGTAGGTGGTGGTTGTGGTGCTAAGTATGGCAAACCACAAGAGTGAGCAAATTTTGTTTGTGTATCGGGATATGAGAGAATCCTACAGCATATCATCAGCACCCAGGTGCCACATGTCCCCTGGTGGGAAGGGTCGGGCCTTGTGGATGAAGCAGTCCCTAAAAGCACCTAAAAGCTTCTTCATCCAGTGAACAGAAGTCAGGAGGAGGAAATGGCTTCAGAACCCTGGTTGGGTGGAGAGCAAGGCTCCTGGCACCTGCTATTGAGGCTATTTTGCACCAGAGGACCCTGAGGCCACAATCAACCAACAGACCTCGGTTTTCTTTGGGAGCCCCTCCCAAATGTACTCAGTATTGTGCTAGGGTTGTTGAAAGATTTGTAGAAACTACTAAAGGGCTTATCTTCAAGGTACTTCTCACCACAGCTTGACAGGGAAGGCAGAGTTTTTTAAAAAATGGAGGAGTAAGATGACATGTCAAGTGGTGTAGCACGATACTAGGTATTCAAAGCAAAGAGAAAGCGAATGTGAAAGGTTAGGGAAGCCACTGAGTAGGACTTGAGTTAGGTGGAGGAAGACAGGTAGGATTTCTATGGCAGGAAGATAAGGCATTCCAGCTGGGAAACTACCCGGGGGAAAGCTCAATCTCAGAGGTGGCCATGAACCACTTTAGACCTGGTTTTCTAGGGAGAAGAGATAGCAAGAGATGGCTGGACCCTTGTATCACTCAATATCTGACAAACTGCCTACCTCTAACACACATTAGCATCAAGAATATACAAAGGAAACATTATAGAAAAATGCACCCAGTTTATTACTGCAACGCTCTGACTCCAAACCCCAGCCCTGGAGCAGGACTGGAGCCTCTGTGGATGCCCGTCTTTGTGTATTGCTTATTTAAAAACTACTGTACTGGAAGCAGAAGGAGTTACTTCCTTCTCCTCTTCTCCTCCCTGCTAGAATGGAATATTCTAATGGATAGAAAAATATAGTGAAAACTAGCACAGTGGGAGGAAAAGGGGACCATCACATTCTCAGACCTCGTGCTTTAACAAGAACCAGCTGGCAAACCTCTGATATGTAGGTATGGCAGGCCATCAACCCATCAGGACAGACATCAGTCCTTTCTTTAGCAGATCTGGGATGCCCTGCTTGGCCAGGAGTTAAATGTTCTGTGCAAAATATCTTCCTTTTACCCCTCCCAATTGATTCCCCACCCTGTCCAAATTGTCCTGCACCCCAGGAGACTGACCCTTACAGATAACCTCCACCTGGCTCCCCTGTCACCTAACTACATATCACGTATAACTATGGGAGGCAGCAGAAGAAAATCCAAGAGGAGAGGAGAGGGGTTGGCATATTCATTTCCTGAGGTTGGCAGTGACTCTGTGGCTCCCTAAAAGCCACAGCTCCCTGATATCAGGGGGCCCTCTCCTATGGCTATAGGTCTTACCAGAGTCCAATAAGCCCTCTAAGCCCTTAACCCTTCACAGGTCTCCACTATTGCTAAGAACAGGGTGCTTCACCATCCCTTGCTCGTTTCCTCTATTAATCTCACTTCAGTTTCCCTTTTGAGGATGCCAGCAGTTTCTAGCAAAAACCCTGACTGATACAAACATAGCTGGATTATGGGGACCCCAAAGGAGCTCTAGGGGAAGGGGGTAGCTGGGTTGTACAGAGAGGACAAGGGTGCTCAAGGATCTGGTAGAAGTGGCTATTTGTGGACTGGTAGGGAAGCATTTCAGTATTTTAGTAACTGCTGCAATTGTACAGGTGGGTGCTGGCTGCTTCTCTGCCTTGTCCCGAGCCTTCGGCACTACTGTCTCATTTTTACAAATAAAGAAACCAAGACTCAGGAAGGTCAAATGGAATGGCCCGTTGTAATTTTCTTGTCTGCAAGGGTTTTGGAGCAACAGCTTATGAATCCTTTTAGGATGGTGAATGCAATGTTCTATATATATAACTGTGACATATAAAGGAAACATGCAAGAAATTCTTTCAATAGGGTCAGAACCTTGGCTGCATTCATGTTCTTTACCTGTGAGGGCTTTTTTTTTCACCTCCAACTCAATGAATTTAGTGTCTCTGCTCCCTGGGAAGAGCTTATATTATAGCAGAGACCTTATCTAATTCTGTTTTGGCACAATGTCTACGGTGTTTTTGGCATTTAACAAACGTCTATTAATAGCAACCTATCTGTGGGGAGCCCTGCGCTCAATGGGACCATTTACTTTTCATTAAAAATAAGGGATTACTCTCTTTTCCACATAAAATCATAGATCAGACCGTGAGAGGGCTTGCCGAGGTCAGGTAGCACAACCCCAGACCCCAGACAGCATTGTACTTGAACTCTGGCAAAGAGACCTATTCTCCATGGAAGGCTACAGACAGAGCCACTGCAGGATTCTTTCCAGACCCTGGCACCCCAAAATTGTGAAGATGCCATCTCCCGTCTGATCTAAACCCCTCCAGCCAGATTCTCTGCTCGGTGTAACATTGCTCATACAGTGGGCAAAGAAACCCAGTCAAAGGTCAGGCAGGAGCAAATGGAGCAAAACTGAGAACAAGCTCAGGGGAGCATCATGGTAAAGAGCTGAAAGGCAGAAGGCTCATCCCACCGTCGTGGAAAGCAAAAGGAGGCTGTGTTTAGACTTTGGAGGGCCAGTCATTCATTCAAGAAAGAGACAGATATTGAGACCCTGCTGTGTCCTGGGCACTGTGTCAAGCACAGAGGACATAGAAATGAATGTTGTGCGTGTCCTGCCCAAGAGGAGCCTTCTGCTCAAAAATGATAGAAAATGAAATAAAATCACTATAACTTGTTTGCTTACTCCTTCACACACTCAGGGCACACTGAGAATGTTCTAGTTGCTTGGGATTTAGACAAAACAGCTTCTGACCCAGACTGCACAATGCTTTCCTTCTAGCAGGGACTAGAGGTAAACTGGTAAGTTTTTCCCAGTAATTATTCAATTACTATAGTACCTATGACATCAGGGTTTTATTGGGATTGAATGAGTTTGAACAATGCCTGACCTATAATAAGCAATATATAAGTATCATAAAGGAGAATAAGTGTAAATTGAGGGAAAACCTGGGGACTCACCTTGCTTTGGGGGATCTAAAAGATAAAGTAGGAGATCTAAAGATCAAGTAGGGGTTAATCAGGCAAAGGTAAGGGTGAAGCTTGAGAGAAAGCCCTACAGGCAGAGAGACGGACATTGTGAAGGCACCATTATAGGAAAGAGATTGGAATAGGATGGCTCCCAGGCTTGTTGAAGTGCAGGGAAAGAAGAAAAGAAAGGTGTGGGAGAAAGCTGGGGAGGTTCTTGGGAACCAGATTGGGTGGAACTCTGTAGACCTCAGTCCCACAGCAGACATCTCTCCAGGTTGTATCCAGGATCCCAGTGAGGACAACTCACTGAAGTGGATCCCAGTTAAGCTCAAGACTCCCTGATGTGCCTCCTGGGTGAGTAGAGCCCACTTGTAACAAGTCATGTCTGAAGGAGGGGAACCAGGTGAGCCCTAGTTCTCATCGTGGCCAAGCATGAGGCTAAGTAGTAGCACATCTTTGGGTGCTGGGCAGGCCACCCACCAAATTTATACTCAGTGGAAGATTTCTCATCCAATCCTCCAGGGTCTTTCCTAATAATACTCTTTAATTCCCATCCCCTGATGAATGGAGCCATGGCAGTGTAGGGCAACCAAAAGGCAAACAAATGAGGTGAGGCAAGGGATTGTCCTAGCTTTCTACCTGCAGAGAATTTCTGGACTTCAGAGGCAGAAAGCAGGTACCCAAAATAGGACGTGGCAGTCTCCTGAGTTTAGACAGAGTTCAGAATTTAAGGAGGCCTTGACCACCAGAATTCACAGGGCAGAGTATAAGAGGAAAGAAAGGTGCACAGACAGAGAACTCGAGAAGTTTCCCATCAAGCCTTCCCCTCAGTACTGATCAGTAGGGTTGTGTGAGAAAACTCCTCAAGGCCAGGGAAAGTCCACCAGAAAGAATCAGGCAGAAAAATGAGGTGGCATCACAGCAGGGCTGGGAATACATTTTGTTCCCACCACACAGAAAGGAAAGCCCTTCATCCACATAGCTCTTAAAAAAACAAAAAACAAACAAACAAAAACACACCCAAAAAAACAATTATCAGCTGCTTAACACAATAAACATGTATTTCCTATATACATAACAGTCCAAACTGGGGTTCCTGGTCAGCTTAAAGATGGGGGGTAGCATCTATAGTCATCATGAACCTAGACGGAGGCAGGTTTTGCTATATTCAATGTGTGCCTTCTATGGTGATCCCAGGCTTTGAATTCCACCAGCAAATGAGAGAAGAAAGACTGAAGAAGCATACCCATTTATTCACTCCCTTATCCCGGTAGCAATGAAATCAATTCACTATTTGGGAAGAAATAGCCTCATTGCCCTATCTCGATCAAAAGGGTCTTGAAAGTGCAGGCCCTGATTGGGCAAACATTCACTGTGCCAACTCCTCATCAAGGAAGGGGAGCAGGAGTCTTGATAGTAGTTGAACATTTCTGCTATAGTGAAGGGAAGTGCTGACAGAGGTGGGAGCTGTTTCAATGCACTGTTCCTATAAAGCAAGTGGAGAGGTTAACTGCTAGGAATTAATATGGTTGCCATCTAAAGATCAAATATGGACTCTGAAAACTTACCCCAAAATGAAAGTGTTCTATTGATCACCTACCATTTCACTGCAAAGGCACAATCTTCTCAACCAAACCAATTTCGAACTTCAACCAAATTCCAAGGAACTGGCAGGAGACTTGAGTATTTGGTTGCATTTTCGCACTTGAAATCATCATCATTGTATTAGTTAGCAAAAGGGGTGCTGATGCAAAGTACCAGAAATCTGTTGGCTTTTATAAAGGGTATTTATTTGAAGTAAAATCTTACAGTTACAAGGACCTAAAGAGTCCAACTCAAGGTACCATAAGAGCAACTCACTCAAGTCAGTTGCCATGTGTTAAAGTAAGATGGTGGGCCTGGTTTCTCCTTTCTCTTTCCTCTTAAGGCTCCTTGGGTCCAACTTCTTCTCATCTCAGCTGTAGGCTGGAGGCTCTTTTCTTTCCAGGCCTTCTTAGCTGCTCAGGACTCTGGTCTCTTCAGCTGCAAACTATCCTGCATATGGCTCAGCTCTCCCCAGGGCTTTAGCTGTTTGAGCCTTCTCTTTTCTGTCACATGGCAGGACTGAAATGACCAAGTTCTCTCCTCTTCTGTGTCTTCTTCTGGGAGTGTCCATTTATATAGCCCACCAAGGGGGCGGGGAATCAACCTTGAGCTTTGCCCTACTGACATGGTCAAATCAGAGGCCTAATCCTAACATAATTTAATCAAAAACATCTCAGCTGAATCTAATACAATCAAAGGGGACCATGCCCAGAGGAACAGACCAGTTTCCAAACATAATCTCTCTTTTTGGAATTCATAAATAATTTCAAACTGTCACAATCATCCTTTCATCTGTAACCAGGATTTAAGGAAGTAGGTGGCAATTTTGTGTTGTTTGAGCAAAGTAGTCAAAATAAGAGAAAACTCTTTTTTTCTTTTGCATGTACTCAGGGACAGATGTGTTCCTGCTAATTGTCCTTACTCAAGCGTTAAAGTTCGGGAAAAAACATGTTCAGCCTCTTTTCTGACACTTTTCTCACTTTTACATGGTTGCTTCCATCTGGAGATGGTCTTTTGCAAGGTTTCAGTAGTAGGAACCTCAGGATGGACTCCAGATAACACACACTTCACGTTAAAACAATGTCCATAATGTAGCCAAAACCCCTCCCCACATGCACATTTTTTTTCCAGTGCTGTAGATCAAAATCATTGACGTGTTTTTATAAATGAATGTCATTCTCATGTACATTTTCCGAACACCCCTTTAGGGTAGTTCTGCTTCAGTAGGCTAAAGCCTGATTTCAACCACAAAAAAACATAGAGGACTGCTGCTGCTAAAATTGTCCTTTGTGAGTACGAAAAGTTCATTATATTGTTATGACCACTGTAGCTGGATGGTTGTGGCTGAGCCTACCCCGGCTGTAGAGATTTCAGGGCCTGTAGTGCCTCAGGAATTTATCTGCATCAGAGAAAACATTAGACCTTGGGAAAACCTTTCATGTGTACCAGGGCCTGGGCAGAAGATCAGAGACAAGTCACTGGGAGTCAGTGATGAAATCTGCTTCCTATCCCAGCCCCATGGAGTAAGACTGGGCTCTATATGAGAAGAATCTCACCATGTTTTGTGAGCTGTTGGGGCTGTGGGATTTTTCTTGCCGTTCAGTTTGGAATGCTCTGAGAGGCATCAGCATTTCATAGAGGATCAGAGCAGACACGGAAATGGTGAGGTGGCTCGCCCAGTGGTGTTAGTCCCCATATGTATTAGTTAGCCAAAGGGGTGCTGATGCAAAATACCAGAAGTCTATTGGCTTTTATAAAGGGTATTTATTTGGGGTAGAAGCTTCCAGTTACCAGGCCATAAAGCATAAGTTACTTCCCTCATCAAAGTCTATTGCCACGTGTTGGAGCAAAATGGCTGCTGATGTTCAGCCTTCCTCTTCCTCTTAAGGTTCTGTGGTCCCAGCTTCTTCCAATATTAGTTGTAGGCTGGGATAAATCCTGTTTCTTTCCTAGGCTCTGTGTGGGTTCAGGTTTCCTGGGTTCCTCTCTTCCTGGGGCTTGCTCCTCTCCATGCTCAGCTCCTCTGCTATCTCCACAAGGCCAAGTGCAGTCTATCAGGAGAATGGCTTATTTCTCTTCCTGGGGCCTTTTCTCTTTCCTCAAGACCAAGCTCCTCTGTGTGCTTACTTCCCATGGCTCCAACTCAAGACTCAAACTCCCTTCTCTGCTGTGCAGTTTCTCTGTGAGTCCCTGCCCACCAAGGGGGCAAGGATGCAACGTCCTATTGACGTGGCCCAATCAAAGCCTTAATCATTATTTATTCAAGTAAAAGTAAAACCTCTGAATACAATACACTCTAATACACCCAGAGGAAAAAACCAGTTTACAAACATAATCCAATATTACTTTTTGGAATTCATCAATAATATCAAACTGCTACATTCCACCCTTTGAATTCAAAAAAAGACATTACAATATTCCAAAAAACCTTAAATCAGTAACAATGCTGAGTACAAAATCATATCATAGTCAGTTTAAAGAAATACAGTTTGTCTTGGGGCAAAGTCCCATCTGCTGTAGAACTCTGAAACTTACATAACCATTTACGTGCTTCCAATACACAAATAATCAAAGGATAAACATTTTCATTACCATAAGGAGAATTTGGGTGGGAAACATGAGTCACGGGTCCTTTACAATTAAGTAAACCTGCAGGGCATTCTTCATTTGATGTCAAAGTCTGAGAGTCATTCATAAGACAATGGTTTCAATCTCACGATGTTTTTTTGAGCTGTTGGGGCTCTGGGATTTTTCCTGCAGTTCAGTTTGGAATGCCCTGAGAGCATTCTCACAGAGGAACAGAGGAGACATGGAAATGGTGAGGTGGCTTGCCCAATAGCTGTTGGTCTACATATCATCAAAAAGCCATTCTAGAAGAACAGGAGATGCCTTTGTGAGGTGCATGAGCAGAGAGGAAAACAAAAGAAACCCAGAGAGAATTTGGTGGAGACAAGTCAGGGAGGAAGTATGTGATCCTACAGTTACTCAGGTAGGAGCGGCCAGCAATTTGAATGTGACTATATTCATAGGCCCCAGTGGTGAAGCCTGGCATCATTTGGGTTATACTATTGGTGATCTGATGTAAGATTTGGGGATTTTGGTACAGTACCCATTTTCACCATGCATGAATCACTATTTTTAGAATAGAGCTGGAAGGACATTTTTTCACCACAGCTGCTAAATTGCTGAGTAGCCCCACAGGGCACTTACCTACCCTTCACCAGCTGGACATAGGCACATTGTACCACACTATTGAAACAACTTTAGCATGGGAATTAGTGCCACTGAGGGATGTTCTATTAGAACCTGGGAATATCAGATAGACAACAGGGTCTATGCAATTTTTTTCATGAACTCTCTAAAGTGGTCAAATAATTTATAAACTCTCAAAAGCATCAGGGAAGGAAAGGCTCTGGGAGTTAATATGTCTGCCAGTATCTATGGATACCTACTTTCTAAAATGATTGCAGACTTCTCTTGCACTAGAAAGGAACTCTATGGCAGACATTCTAAGATGACTTTGCCCAGCCATTTAGTTATTATAAAACTGGCAGGTCATGAAGGCAAAGAATGGTATTAAAAAGGTCCACAATCCCCTGTACTGAAGATCATCCTTGGACTCAAAACTGTCCATGCCTCGGTACCTGTTGCTGATGGCTGTACATCATTTAAGCACGGGCTCTAATGAGGAGGCACACAGAAACTTGCAAATGATTATATAACACACGTTATGGAAAGCCAAGAAAACATCTGCCAGGAGCTGATGCTGGAGAAGCTGCTACCAACATGGAACAGAGGGAGAGCAGAAGATGGGGCTGGGCAAAGGGTTCAGGTGGACCTGTGGACATTAGAGGCTACTCCTACTGAAATGGCCCTAGGACCTGAATTTCTGCTGTTAGTAAAGTTAGTTCTAGACACAGAAGAGGAAGCCCATCACAGAAGTATGAGGGGAGCAGAAGTCAGAGAAAGCGGCAACTGACTTCTCACAGGGTATGAGGGTCCAAGTGGTGATGAGGGCATATCTGTGGTAGTGAAAGTCTTTGTGAGGAAGGGGAGACAATTTTGTCCCCAAAGGAGCTTCGTTAGGGTAAAGGCCCAACCCCTTTGCACCCACTATTAGGCTCTCACAAGGGCCATGAGCACAAACAAATCAGCTGAGGAGACTACCCACTAGTACAAAGACAATAATCTGCATGGAGGCAGGTCTGGAAAGTGCCAGGTCTCAGCTCTTCTGCATGTAGTCCATGCAGCTGCTTCTACAACAACCAAGTCAAGAGCATGCACCACTCAGCTCTCAAAGAGGAATACTTCTAGAAATCCCTGAGACTCTGCAAAGGCAAAATGCTATCCATTTTCAATGAAGTAGGTGTACTAATTTCCTGTTGCTTTTGTAACAAATTGCCACTAGTGTAGTGACTTGCAACAGCACAAATCTATTATCTGGCAGTTCTAGAGGCCAGAGGTCCAATATCAGTCTCCCTGGGCTAAGTCAAGGTGTTAGCAGGGCTGGTTCTTTCTGGCAGCACTAGGGGACAACGTTTCCTTGCCTTTTCCAGCCCTTAGAGATGGCCTACGTTCTTTGTCTCTGGCCTCTTCCTTCATCTTCCAAGCAGTGTAGCATCTTCATATCTCTCTCTGATCCTCTGACCTCTGCATTCATCATCACATCACCCTTTCTGATTCTGACCCTCCTGCCTCCATCTTTTAAGAGCATTTATAATATCCCCATCTCAAGGTCCTTACTTTAATCACATCTGAAAAGTTCCTTGTGCCAAATAAGGCATTCACAAGTTCCAGGGATTAGATATTGACATCTTTGGGTGGGGAGAATTTTTTAGTCAATCACAATAGTCTATGGTGTGGGAGTAAATAAAGACATTGGGAATATATTTTTGATTATTCTCAAGGCAATAGGGTCCTGGATATATGATGATAAACCAGAAGGGCCTGAGGCTGTGGCCACTCGGCTACTTTCAAGTACGGGGGCTCAGAAAGCAGTTCCTTGCAAGAATACTTTTTCTTCATGGATGAATGGGACCATGGAGAGGAAACAGACACTATGGAAGGTAGGCAGAAGGATTTCAGTGCTAATATCAACCACTGGAGTTCACTGGTAATGATATTTTGCTTAGGACAGAATTGGTAGAGCACTGTATTTTTCTTTTAATTAAGGAACTTATTAAGTCTAATATGGAGTACAGGGCTCCACTTAACTATGTAGGAGACAGTGATGCAAGTATAAAACCCAGAATTGTGAATGAAGAACTGGAGCTTGAGATTGGGTCTAGGAATTCATGCCTGTCCATCTGGCAGAAACTCATTAGCAAGTTCATTCTCTTTGATTTGAAAACTGCCACCCTCAAGTGACAGAGTTTCTGGAAATAACTTCTCCGGGATAGGGACATGTGGGTAATGACTGTGGCATTTGTTCCAGAAAAGCCAGCACTAGGATATGAGCCTAGTCTAGGTGGCTCCTCTTGGAGGGGAGGACTTCTGCTTTGTGTCCAGGCTTACTGAGAATGACCTGGGAGTGGCACACAAGGAGATGCATTACTGGATCCCCCTTCAAAAAAGACATGCTGCCCAGCTGTGGGGATGTGGTCTGCCTCCCTTGCCCAGGGCCACACCCTTCCTGGGACAGGCCATGTCTAGTCACTTAACAAAGAAGGAGCTTAACTGTCTGGCCACTTTGGATTGTAGAAGCAGACTCTGGAAGTCAGTACTTGCTCCAGGACTCCCCACTGGTTGGCCAAGGTTTCCTTGGGCCTGCATTGTGGTTCAACCTCTCCCTCTGCCGAATCTTGCTTTCTTCCCCTTCTCTTCATGGGTTTTGATCCCTAATAAGCATATAGCACCCCAAACACCATCTTTAGGTTTGCTTATGGAAAACTCAGCTGGTGACACTGGGGAAGGTATTGCACATAGTGTTTGGTGTCGTTTAAGTGAAAGCCAACATTCCCAGGAGCCCAGCCTCAGAAAAATCAGAAGAGGGTTCAGTTCTTGAAGAACCGAAGTTCAAGAACAAAGAGATCTGGGCAAGATTCAGTGGCAGCAAAAGAAAAATAAAATCTAGATGGGTAATGCTTGCTCAAAACAAGGGGTCAGGTGGAGAACTGGCTCTGGCTATTTGTGCCATGATGGCAAGCTCCTTGCATTCCAGCCAACTGACTTGTTGGAATACTTTAGGGGAAGTGGCTGTTCCTGTGAGCCCAGAAGCAATAAACTTGGAGACCAAGCATGGGGCAAGTTGCATTGCTAACAGGGATTTCAACTGGCAAAGGCCATTGGCAGCACAGACAAGTATTGTCCTTCTTAGCAATGACAACAGACACAGCCAGAAGGAATGACAGCAGACCAGGAAGATGCTCCTGTTCTTTCTTGGCCTGGCATTGGGGAGAAGAACTGTTCTCTCCCTCCTCACTCTTCTTTCAGACTGAATGGTCCTTAAGAGTCCCCTTTAGGAGAGGGTGTCCTTTAGAGCATGTAACACTATTTCCATTCATTTTGGCTTGAAGGTTCTTGAGCAACCAACTGGAAATTAAAAAAAAAAAGTGAATGTATTTGCAACCCCCACTGGTGGAGTAGGTCATAAGGGTTACATTTAGATATTCAAATTGTCACCATCACTAATATAGTACCAAATCAATGAGACACAGAGCCTCCACTTACCAAGTGTGGGAGAGAAGTTATTATTTAATTTTCTCTCAGTATTAAAGAGGTACAAGGAATATGGGTTATGAGTATGCAGAGTGGGGCATGGAAAGAGTAGCCTTAAATTACTTGGCCAGAGAAAGAGGTTGGATACTGGGGGAAGAGATACCCTGGGCTCAGATGGGCTGGTGGCTTCCTGCCTCCCCCCTCCTGGGTTGCAGCAGCAGGTTGATTACATGAGATGCTGGGTTGCACCTCTCCGTGCAGTAGCTAGAGGGGCTCAGAGCTTGTGTTCACACTGCTACTCTTGCTCATAAGCTGTTATCAATTAAATTTACAACCAATGCTATGTGCCATCCATCTGTGTCACTGTGCACCTAACAGAACAATATGAAAATTGTGGTCATAACTTTAAATATTTCCTCTCTAAGGCAGGTCTCAGGAAGCATGCTTCCCCAAGGAGTAGCGGCTTGAGTATATTCTGGTTGAGTGGTTCTGGTTGTCGATACAGAAGTTAAGACCTTTGCAGGGAAAGAGAATCAGACCCAGTCTGAATCAGTGAGTAGATCACAACTAGTTACCCATCCATTGGACATGGCTCAAGCAAAAATGAAGCAGAGCACAGGATCACTGCTCTTTCACCTGGGAACCTTAAGTGGCCAGAAGAAGGCCATAAGGAAAAAAAAAAGTTATCTTCCAAGGCTCTCTAAGAAGCTGGCTGGATGCCCCACTTGTGCATTGGAAGCAAGTAGTTCTCAACTGTCTGTTCTAATTAGTGGTGTCACAGGCAGTTTTGAGGCATGCCACAAGCAATTTGTTGGTAATAATAATGTAGCAAATTTTGCCAATGATTTCTTTCTTTATAAATTAGATTATTATATTAGGACTTCTTTGGTTGTAACTGAGATAGCCAAATTAAATTAGCCTTGGCAAAAAAAAAAGGAAATTATTGCAAGCTCTAAGTAAATCCTACAGCAAGAGTACAGCTGTACACAATGATCCTGGACCCAGGAATCATATGTTGCCAAGGTATGCTCACTCATTCTTTTAAATCTAATTTTCTTTGCATGCTGGATTCATTCTCTACTGTAGTCAAGTGTCCTCCCCACAGTAGGGAACAAAGCTACACACAGTTCACAAATGTTACATGTCACAGATTTAGCTAGCAGAACGTCCAGGGTCTCTGTGCCTAGTTTTCAGTTTCAATATTTCTAAGAAATGATTTCTATTGTCCCGTCTTGCATCATGCAGCCATCACCAAACCAGTGAACTCTGGTGAAAGGCGTGTGGCATCCGTACTCACTTTATTCCACCAGGAGGACACATCTCCAGCCCACGTCACCCAGACCTTACCTCCAAATCACTGCCATGGCTTATCCTCAGGTCCAATCTTCCATCCCGCTCTGGATCCTTTATATTCTGGTCTGGAAGTTACAGACTATCAACAAAAATCCCCACAGCACCCTGAACTCCGGCCTTAAAAGTGATTTTCTCCTTTTCCTAACTGCCCTTAAACATATCCCTTATTCTTGTCCTCTCTCAAATGGATTCTAACTTTCTCTCACTATCCCCCAAATACCTCTACATCTGGGAATGTGCTTGCTCTCCATTTCTGTCTCCAAACCACTTCTCCTTTCTCCCTACAAGCCTTTATGCCTTTGAAATCAGACCATCAGACTATACGCAACCTTTGCCCTCTTTGCTTCTCTCATCTATTGATCTCTTGGTGATTTCCACTCATTCATGACAGATATGAACACATGCTTCATGATCATCCTCTCTTACCCCCTTCTTCCATATCCACGAGGACAATTCATCCCAAAGACTTCTGTCTCAGACTACATATAGACCAGTGGGAACAGGAAGGGGTGCAGAGTACAAAAGAGAGAGGAGTAGCTCAGGGGGGTCAAGGAAAATGTATTATAAATAAGGCTTCAGCACAGACTGAATTGTGTGCTTGTATAGGTGATACAGGTAAGGGTGTGTTGGGGAAAACAACAGTATTAGCAAACATACAGGGACTGAAAACAGTGTCATCCATTCGAAAAACTGTAAGTCATTTTAATTGGCTGAGACATAGGGTGAGTGAAAGGTACAAAGGAATGAGAAAATAGCAAAGATTTAAACTTTGGAGAAGAGCATCTATGCTTTATTTAAGGAGTTTAATAATGTTCCTGTTTTTGTAACAAAGGGCAGTTGAATGGTTTAGCACACATACACGCCTTAATTGCAGTATTTTATGTGTTAAACAATACTCAATCCGTCTCCTTTGACTGTAGAACCATGAGGGCAGTGTCTTTTTCTTCTTTATAGCTTCTATACCTAGCACAGTGCACACAGTAGGTGCTCAGTTATTTGCTGGATGAAATAATAGGCTTTCCTTAGCTGTCTTCAGATTATACTATTCATTGAATTACTTATAAAGAAGGATATAAAGAAAAATGTATTCAAAGTTACAAATAATGTCCTCACAGACAAACTTTAGGAACCCAACCAGTTCATAGGGTTGGGATAAAGATTTTGTGACTTCAGACAGTTTTTAAATCTGCTCTGGAGCAGCATGGCTAAGCTGCCCTTGGCTGAGGAGCTTGTGAAAAGGGCTCATAGTTATGTAGCTTTATGGGTTTACAGTTTTCAAGGTGCTTGTCGGGTACATTAGTTTATTAAATCCTCTCCATCAAACTCAAGAGAGGTGAGAAGTAGGTCTTATTATCCTTACAGTAGGAAAGGAAGGCAGAGAGTTTAAGCCACTTGCTCAAGGTCACACAACAAATATGCAGTAGAAACTGGAATCATTGGTTCCAAGGTTAGTGACTCCTCCATTGCCCCAACGGCCTGCATGTTATGGCAAGGACATCTGACATTGAGTGGACTGTGAGTAACAAGTGAGGTTTTTATATGTTACCACTAGAAAAATCCAAGGTAAAAGCTCTCTGTGCTAATAAGTGTGTGAATTGCTCCAGAAATGGGCAATACTTTTATCCTTCCACTCCTTATGCTATTGGTGTTGTCTGAATCTTAGTCTTTCAGCAGAGATATGCAGAAATGTAAAAGATTGAGTCTATTATATCTTTTCCATGAAAGAATAGTGTATGGAGCATAATGTTCACCCACTCCACAGAGGTCAAAACCTCACAGGAAATTAGCAAGTTGCTACAACACAAATAGAGGCTGGACCCAAGGAAAAACTTGCTGATTATGATGGCTGTGGAGTGCTGGAACTGTCTTTTAAAGCAGGATATGAATTCTCTATCATGACAGATTTTTCAGTTTAGCACAAGTTAGAAGGCCTGGAAGCTGAAAGATGTCTGAAATTAGTTCTGCTTCCAACTCATCCAAGGTGCAATTGGGCAAAAAAGGTGACCCTGTGCTTTTCTTTTCATTCATCCATACCTTACCACTCCCAACACATACATGCACCTTATGTGATTGTGTGGTTTGCTTATGACAAGGAAATTTGTTTTGCTCTCCTTATTTGACATTTTTTAAAAATGTGAAGTATGAGAGAGGTTTCCATTCCCGAAGAAAATCTGCCATCTGAAAGGTTCTACCTATTGGTGATACAAGTAGTGAAAACAGAAAAGAGGAAGAAACTAAACCATCTTCCTCTTTCCTGTCTCAATTCCTTACCAAACTCATAGCCCAGCTAGAAATACCACACATTCCAAGACTTTTTTCAAAGGTATTCATCTGTTTTTGTTGTTATTTTCCACTCTTTCTCATTTGTTTTATTCTGCTTTCTGTCCCAGAACCAAAGCTACATTCTTGTTTGGCCCTGTGCATTAGATTTCAAAAATGACACAGACTTTCCCCTCTCTGAATGTAAGCACCAATGCTTGACTATTTTTTTTCCCAAGGGAGGGTGAGGTTGCAGATAAAAATGAATATTTTTTTAAATACAGAAAATAAAGAGTACTATGAACAAAAGCCTTAGATAATAAGTGTTAATATAGTTTCAATCAGATGGGTGAAATGGGGTCTTGTTTTAATTTGTAAATTACTGATAACTAGTAAAAATAGGATTTCTTTAGATTTACTAGCCATGTCCATTTTTTTTTCTGTGAATTTCCTGTATATGTCATTTACCCATCTGTCTATTTTTGTGTTTTTTTTTATTGCTTTTATAAATGTATTTTGTATGGGTGGTTACCTCTTATTTTCGATAAATGTTGCAAATATTCCTTTCAGCTTGTAAATTTGCTTTTTACTTTGTAGTATATTTGGCATATAGAAATTTATGTTTTGATGTAAATTCACTTAATCAATATTTCTATTTAATAGGTGGATTTCTTTTAGTTTGACTCCTTGTTTAAGAATTCCTTTCCCGTATCAAGTTCCTAAGAGAGTTATCTATATGTTCTTTTAATAATTTTTTGGTTTTATACTCAATCCATATGGAATTAAGTTTGGGTGGAATGAGGAAGAGATTGTACAGTATTCCACATAGAAAGGAAATTATTCTAACATTTTTTTAACCATTTGTCTTTTTCACATTGAATTAAAATACCATTTCTATCAAATTACAAGAATTTTTAAATATTTGGCTCTCTTTCTAGGTTTTCTATTCTTCTCTGTCCATTGTTTTAGTCTACTCTTATAACAATAGCACCCTATTTTAATTACTATAACTTTAAAGTAACTTTTGATGTATAATATAGGCCTCCCTTCTTTGTTTCTATTATTTTAATTGCCTTGACTATTTTTGTTTATTTCCTATTTTATTTTAGAAATAATGTTTTAAGTTCCACAAAAAAGTCCTATGAGATTTTGGTTAGAATTCCACTACATTTAAAGATTATGTAGGAATAATTATATATTTAGGATATTAAAGCTTCCAATTGAGAATAATAGCTATCTCTCTCTCTATCTAGTCTTCTTTTATGCTGTTCAAGAGTTTTATATATTTTCTTGAGTTCAACACATCTTTTGTTAGATTACTCCAAAGCATTTTTTAATAAGTTTTTTTGCTATTGAAAAATAATTTTTTTCTTTTTTGTTGTATTTTTCATTGTAAAAAAAAAAAACAGAATGATCATCAATATACTCAAATGATTCCCAGCAACTATACTGAATTTTTTATGGCTATAAATTCCTTTGGATTCCTATGTGAGCAATCATATCATTTTAAATAAATAAAAAAATCTCCTTTCCAGTCCTAAAAACATCTTTTCTTCCCCCTCCCGCTTTTCCTATTTTATCTACAGTAAAATGCTTATTATTCATTTATATCCCAAATATTTATTAAGAGCCCATCATATGGCCAACCCTGCTTAGATGATTGCAATGCCCAGTACACAAAATAAACAAACATTACTTCCCTCATGTAGCTCATATTCTAATGTGAGAAAATAAAATAAATTATATAGCACGTTAAACATTCATAAGTGTTATGAGAAAATTATAAAGCAGGGTAAGGGAGTTTTGGAGTGCAGAGGGAAAAGGATGCAATTTTAAATGCTATGATCAGGGTAAGCCACAAGGAGAAAGTGATATTTGAGGAAAAACTAAAGGAGGTGAAGGGATTGGCTAAGCAGATCTATGGAAGATGAACATTCTAGGAAAAGGGACATTCTCAGACAAGTTTTAAAGGAGTAGAGAAGGTGAGAAATAAGAAGTAATGGAAGTCTCTGCTTTCTGTTGGATTAGACGTGGTTTTTGAGCAAAAGCAAGGTCTCAAGGACTATTCTAAGGTTTTCAGCCTGAACAAGCGGGCAGATTAATTTTCTATCAATCAGAAAGGGAAAGACTGAGAATAAAACAGATTAGAGGGAGAAATCACGAGTCCAGCTTTAGGCATGGAAAGTTTTTCAGGTTGACTTTGCACCCAAATAAAGGTGATGAGATGACGATTTGATATGCAATCTGGAGCTTTTAAGAGAGGTCTGCGCTGGAAGCAAAAATGTGTGATTAACTGGCAAATAGACAGTAAAAAATCATAACACCAAAGGCAGTCCTCAAAGATTGAGGCTGGAACTCTGGGGAATTCCAAATTAAGAATTTGTAGAAAAGATGAGGAACAACACGAGAATAGCACGAGAGAAAGAACAAACAAATTGAGAGAATGGAGAGAGAAATCTGAGATGGTAAACATAAAAAAATAGTTTTGTTGCAAAGAAGAGCAAACATTGGGGTTATAGCTGTAAGGGAAATTGACGCAAAGGAAGAGATGGGGGAGAGAGAGAAGGAGAGAGAGGAAAGAGAGACGCAAACAAGGAGAGAGACAGAGCTGGGGGAGGCTGAGAAAAATGAGAGGCAGAGAGAGAAAGATACCGAAAAACTGAGGAGGGAGAATAAGGGGAGAGAGAGAGAGAAAAAAAAAAACAGGCAGTAAAACAGAGGAGACACAGGGAGTGACAGAGAGATGGAAGGAGAGAAAGAAACAGAAAGAGAGAGAGAGAAATAATAGCATGATTGTATGCTAATGGAAACATTAAAAATGAGAGTAAAAACTAATCATGTAGGAGACAAAAAGGAGAATTGCGGAAGTAATATCCTCAGTAAGTAAAAGGGAATGAGATCTAGTATATAGCTGGGAAGACTGGTTTAGATAAGGCTTAATAGGAATTTTTGATCAAGTCAAGGGAGTTTTCTTCTACTCCTATTCTGCTAAGGGCTTGTTTTAATAATGACTGAGTGTTAGATTATATCATATTATTTTCTGCAACCTATTTAGATGATCACAGTACTTTCCTTCGTTATTAACGTAGTAAATTACCAGCTCATCTAATGCTGAGTATCTTGGCATATGTGGGATAAATACTACTTAGTCATGATGGATTTGCTAAAGCACTGTTATTTTCAATATTTTAAAAGAACACTGTTTCTATATTCAAAAATGAGATTAGTTTAAAATGTTTGCCTGGCCATTGCCCAATTTTGGTCAGTACTATAAACTATGCTTAAAATGAAGTTGGATACTTTTACCTTAAGAAAAATCTATTCTCAAAATAAATTTATATAAGGCAGGGATAGTTTCTTGAGGATTTGGTGAAGGCTGTAAACCTTTCTAGAACTGATACCTTTATAGGAAAAAAATTTAAATTATTGATTTAAATTCTGCATGATTATTGGTATATTCATATTTTTTACTTCAAGATGAACTCCAAAGGAGGAAAGAAAAGAGCTGCTTCTTATATTTTTTTAGATAGTATGAGCAAAGTCACAATGGCATTGTCTTATAATATTTTAAAATATACACCATACCTGATGTTATGCCACCATTTCCATCTACATTGTCTTAGAAAGATGTATATTTGCATATAATGATTTAAAGATTGCTCTTATCATCAGCATTTATTTTTACTTAGACAGACATATGCAAGAAGAATACTTTTCCAATTCCAAGACAACTTATATGCTTGGGTTTAAATATAACACGACCTTTGAAGAATTAATCAGTGGACATACATTACAATATTTATGAGTAAATTCACTTTCCATAAATACGAAATGAGTAAATACAGTTAAACACAATCAACAACTAAAACAAGCATTGTAGTCATCATAGCCTTGAAGCTAAAGGTTATATTCTATGGGATGAATATAAACCACTTTGGTTGGAATCACCTAGGAGAACTTCTTGTAAATAAACTAGCTAGGAGAGCAATTTTATGACAAAATATAGTTTTAAAAAATAGATCCAATTAAACCAAAGCAAAACTAAACTTTATACCACTTGGCTAAAAACCACTTGTATCCACAACTCCTTACTTGAATGTTCTCATTATTTAACTAGCATTTCTTATAATTTAACCAAGGCCAAATCAAAGCATTGCGGGCTTATAATTTTCTATTTTCACCGCTCTCTCTTATTTCATTTGAAGTTTTGCCATATGTTTTTCTATTATGTTATTATAATTCTAAGAATTATAATTGCTTTTGGTTTTGTTGAAAATTTCATTAGATCTATTTAGTTTTTCCCTGCATCAATCATTTTTCCTTTTATTTTTATTATTTCCTTCATTGATTCTGTGGTTTATTTTTCTTGGTCTAGATTTGTGTTAGAATGCATAAATCATTAATAGTGACCGAATTTTTAGATTTTATTTTTAATCTGTACTTATAAAAATAAAATTCCATCTAATTTGTATAATTCACTGCAGTTACTGCTTTATCTGCAACCTATAATTTGGATATATACAGCTTTCTTTCTCATT
>JAQZBX010023088.1:0-31067 GCA_029593785.1 Cabassous unicinctus | reverse complement strand
AGCGTCGGGCAATGGGGGCGCCGCCACGGGTGATGACGAGGACGGGCAGAACCTCTGGTCCTGCATCCTCAGCGAGGTCTACGCTGGCTCCCTCTCCAAGCTCCCTGCAGGGAAGAACGTGCTCCTGCTGGGTGAAGATGGAGCTGGAAAAACGAGCTTAATAAGAAAAATGCAGGGAATAGAGGAGTACAATAAAGGAAAAGGGTTAGAATATTTGTACTTAAATGTCCACACTGAAGACAGGGACGATCAAACAAGATGTAATGTATGGCTCTTAGATGGAGACCTGTATCACAAAGGTCTCCTGAAATTTTCACTGGATGCCATTTCTCTGAAGGACACTCTAGCTATGCTAGTTGTTGATATGTCAAAGCCTTGGACTATTTTGGATTCTTTACAGAAATGGACAAGTGTTGTTAGAGAACATATTGACAAATTGAAAATTCCTCCTGAAGAAATGAAAGAAATGGAACAAAAGCTGATTAGAGACTTCCAAGAATATGTAGAGCCAGGAGAAGATTTCCCAGCTTCTCCAAGGAGAAGATATACCGTCTTGCGGGAGGACAGACTACAGTGTGGTTTTACCTCTAGGTGGGGATACCTTACACATAACCTGGGCATTCTGGTACTAGTGGTTTGCACAAAGTGTGATGCCATTAGTGTATTGGGGAAAGAACATGACTACAGAGATGAACATTTTGATTTTATTCAGTCACATATCCGGAAGTTTTGTTTACATTATGGTGCAATGCTTATTTACACTTTTGTGAAAGAAAACAAAAATATAGATTTAGTATATAAATACATTGTCCAGAAACTGTATGGATTTCCCTATAAGATTCCTGCTGTTGTTGTGGAAAAAGATCCAGTATTTATTCCAGCAGGGTGGGATAATGATAAGAAAATAGGAATATTACATGAAAATGTTCAAACATTAAAAGCAGAAGATAATTTTGAAGACATCATAACGAAACCACCTGTCCTAAAGTTTGTGCATGAAAAAGAAATTGTGGCAGAAGATGACCAAGTTTTTCTTATGAAGCTACAATCTCTTTTAGCAAAACCACCATCAGCAGCTGGAAGGCCTGTGGATGCCTCACCAAGAGTCCCAGGAGGCTCCCCTCGAACACCAAATAGATCTGTGTCATCTTGCCAGTGTGTCACCCATCCTTGCTGGGTCAGAAAAAATTGATCCAAACATGAAAGCTGGAGCTACAAGTGAAGGTGTCCTAGCAAATTTCTTCAATAGTTTGCTGAGTAAAAAGACTGGCTCCCCAGGAGGCCCCGGTGTTGGAGGTGGTAGCCCTGGAGGCGGAAGCAGTGGTTTGCCACCATCTTCCAAAAGTCAGGCCAGAAGCCTGTCCTATCAGATGTTCATGCAGAGCTGGACAGAATTGCACGAAAACCAGTAACAGTTTCTCCTACAACACCTACCTCCCCTACAGAAGAAGTTTCTTGAAGACACCAAATAAAGCCATCTATTTGGTTTTCTGGGCTAATGTAAACTTGCCTCTGCTTTTTCCTTTAAAAGTGGAATTAGGGAACTGGAGTGCTTTTTCAGATGGACTAAATTCATGTTTTGTTCTTTTTGTGTGTGCGTGGTTGCGCATTTTTATGAAAGGGAGATATACAGAAGAAAAATGATTCTACATTCTGAAGGATTCTTATCTGCATTGCCACTTTGCATAAGGAAGTAATTTTGGAATTTTAAACTCAAAATTTATAGAACTGAAATACAGTCATGCAATCATATTCTAAAGGCTATTTTTAAAATATAAGAGGGTTTAGGGAAGGGCAGAAAATAATATGCAATTTGGGCATTTGACTGGCTTGGAAATCCAAGTTTATTTTAGTTAAGATTAAAAGCATTTTAAAAGTTTCTTTTGCTGAAATAAAGAGAAAATGACCAATTTTCAGATTTTGCACACCACCATAAATGAATACAAATAAGATGCACCACCACACAGGGAATATGCTGAGAAAACTATCAGATAGCATTTGATATGCTAGTCATTGTCTCAATCCATGATCCTGTAAGTTTTCATCAAAATATGACTTAGAAATATTGGCCAAGATTTGTTTAACTGAGAAAAAAAGAAAGCACACTGCCTTAATATACCACTTTTTTGTTTGTGACTTTCAGCTGTAATCAGTTAATAAAGTATTTATTCTCTGCAAAAAAAAGTCAAATAATATTCAATTGTATGTATATACCACATTTTGTACATTTTGTTTATCCATTCATCGGTGGTTGGACCCTTGGGTTGTTTCCATCTATTTTCCCTTAATAAGGAGACCTTGACTATGTCATTTAACTAATCTGTGTTCATCTCTGCATCTTTCTGAACACTAGAGGAAAAACTGAGTTTAGCAGTTGAAAGTAGATGAGATAAAAGTACCTGACAAAGAACTTTCTAGGAATAATGTTTCCATAATTTGTTAAGCTGCCTTTTCTGTTCATTTTTGTGAATTTGAAATAAAGTTGTTAAAAAAAATCTTTTGGCAATTGTGAATAATGTCTCTATGAACATCAGTGTGCAAATGTCTGCTCATATCACTGCTTTCAGTTCTTCTGACTTTATACCTAGTAGCAGGATTGCTGGATCATATGGTAGTTCTATACTTAGCTTCCTGAGGAATGGCATTGCTATTTCTCCACATCTTCTCCAACATTTGTAGTTTCCCGTTTTTTAAATAGTGACCATTCTAGAAGGTGTAATATGATATCTCTTTGTAGTTTTGATTGAATTTCCCTAATAGCTAGTGACGTGGAACATCCTTTCATGTGCTTTTTAACTATTTGTATTTCCCTTTTGGAAAAATGTCTATGCAAAACTTTTACCCATTTTTTATATGGGTTGCTTGTCTTTTTTGTGTGTGTATCCTTATTTAACATCAAGTACTTTAAAAAATAAAATAAAGATACTTATATTACATAAAAAATACAGGAGATTCCCATATGCTCCACACCTCCCACATATTCCCATGTTACCAACATCCTTCATTAATGTGGTACATTCATTGCAATTGAGGAACACATTTTGGAGCATTGCCAGTAAGCATGGATTATAGTTTACATTGTAGTTTACACTCTTTCCCACACAATTCTGTAGGTTATGGCAAGATATATAATGGCCTGTATCTGTCATTGCAATGTCATTCAGGACAATTCCCAAGTCCTGAAAATGTCCCCATATTACACCTGCATTTCCCTCTCCCTGCCCTCAGAAACTGCAGTGGCCTCAGCTTCCATAGTAATGATATAATTTCTTCCAACGGTAGAATCAAAATAAGTCTACAGTAGAATACTATATCTACTTTAGTCCATAGTTCATTCCCCAGTCCTGAAGATTCTGGGATGATGATGCCCACTCCAACTCTAATTGAGAGGGGGCTTCAATCCCATGTGGCTGATGGATGGGACCCTTTGCTTGCTGTTGTAGACTCTCTGTTCCTTGGTATGGTGGTTGTCCATCATCTCCTTGTTAGTTTTCCTGGGTGAGTCCAATGAACTGAAGAGTGGGTATTGCAACTCAGTTGAGATTCAGGGCCCAGTGGGCACATGGACTGCCCAAAGATTTAAGTCTATTGGACATATACTTACCAACTCTAATACTAATTATAGGTTCATATAGAAGGGACTGTAGAGCCATGTGTAGGGAAACCACAATTGAGTCCAACTTTGTCACACTGGGGAGCATGAATTCCAAAGTAAGGCCCATTGGCAAGGCATCAATCTCCTGAGCTATTGCCCTGACTATAGTGTCTGGATGTCTGCAGAGCCCTCAGGAACCCCACTATTTTGGGTAGTATCTACTTTGGCTGTCAATGAGATCCTGCTGAGACAAGCATAATCCCTGGAATGACCCCCTGACTCACTTTGAAGACTCTTAGCCATATAAACTTATTTGTCTTTACTTTTCCCCCTTTTGGTCAAGGTCTTTTTCCAGTTGCATTGCTAGTTGGTGCTTGGTAGTAATCCCACAGTGGCAGGGAGGCTTATCCCCAGGAGTCATGTCTCGTGCTGGAGGGAAATTATTGCATTTATATGCTGAGTTTGGCTTAAAGGACACATTTGAGCAAAAAGGAGGCTCTCAGGAGGTAACTCCTAGGCACCTTATAATACTATGCTAAGTTTTAATTTCAAGAGTAAATGTTTATAAGCATAGTCATAAGTATCAAGGGCCCATCAATGGATCATCCTCCTTCACTAGTTGTTGCCCCTATACTTGGGGGAATCTTGCTGCTCCATTAGAGAATGTGGCAGAGCTCCCCAGGATGGGAATTTGATATTCTTTTGGTTATTGTGTGAATGTGTACCCACTGTGACAATGCTGCATGAATATTTGAACACATTTATATGCCTTATATGTATGCCCAGGTGAACTTCCTCCCATGTATCCCCCATCACTGACACCCTGCATCAATGACCCTCCCCTGCCACAGTTGTGATCCTTCTGTGATCCAAAACTTCTTCAAAAATGAAGCCAATAAAATAGTCAAATACAATAAATAAGAAAGTGAAATAATGATAGTTTTAAAAATAAAATACAAAGAAATTTTTTGGGATAATAAAAATAATGAAAAAATATTAAAAAAAATTTTTTTTGACATTTTGGCTTTCATCACTGTAAGGTCTGTTGTCCTGTATGTGTAATGACTGTTTCTTCCATTTATTCCCCCAGTGTCTTACTTTTTTAAATTTTGTCTTCAAAGAAGTTTTAGGTTACAGAAATGTCACATACACAATACAGGGGACTCCCATATACCCAACATCCTCTCCCTTTTCCCTCTTCCCCTATTAACAACATTTTATATGTGGATGATGCATTTGTTACAACTGATGTGTACTAATATTGAAACATAGCCATTAACCATGGTCAATGGTTTACATTTTGGTTTACATTTTGGAGCATACACTTTTATAAATTTTGATGACATTTAACATGGCCTATATCCATTATTGCAGAATCATGTAGAATACATCCATTGCCCCCAAAATGCCCCCTGTTCCATCTATTCTATTCCTCCCTCCCCCTCCCCTTGGGACCCATGGCAACCATCAGGCTACACTTCTTGAAGGACAAGATTCGTAGTTCCTTGCAACAACACTGATGCCTTAACATACTGATCTGTCCTCCCCTGTTAGGCACTGCCCATGTTCTCAAGAGACCCCTGCCCCTCTATTTGAGAACTTAGCAGGCCTCCCCAGGATGGGAGTCCAACACCTTCCTGCTCTTTATGTTGGTCTCCACCCACTGATATAACACACACTCCCTAGGAGACTGTCCCTGGTGTGCCCTGTCCCAAATGGCCCACAAACCCACATGCATGTCTTTTTATCATGGGGTTGTAGGTTCTCTTTAAATATCCTGGATATTAAATCCTTATTGGATATGTGATTTCCAAATATTTTCTCCCATGGAGTGAGTTGCCTTTTCACATTCTTGACAAAGTCTTTTGAAGCTCCAGCACATTGAATTTTGAAGAGGACCCATTTATCTATCTCTTCCTCCTTTTACTCCTCCTCTTTTATTCTTCTTATTCTTGCCTGGATATCTAGTTCTTCTAACCTCACTGTTTAAAAAGATTGTCTATTCTCCATGGAATTGCTTTTACACTTTTTTTTTTTTTTCAAAATTAATTGACAGTATATGTGTGGGTTCATTTGTGGGCTTCATCTATCTATACATTTGCCAATACCATGTTGTCTTGATTTTTGTAGCATTAATGTAACATAAGTCTTGAAATCAGGTGATGTGAGTTCTCTTTGTTCTATTGCAAAAGAGTTTTGGCTACAATTCTTCCCTTGGATTTTCATATAAATTTGAGATCAGCTTTCTAGAAAACATCCTCCTGGGAATTTAATGTAATGCATGGAATGTATGCATCAGTTAAGGGGCATGGACATATAATGACTCTTCCAATTCATAAACATAGTTTATTTTTCCACTTCTATGTCTTCTTTGATTTTTTCATTAGCATTTTACACTCTATGCTGTGCAGATTATGCACATATTTTATTACATTTATACCTGAGTATGTCATGTGTTTGGTGCTATTGTTAATATTGCTGATTTTAAAATAGCTGATAACAACTTGTTTAGATATAATTCATATACCTTACAATTCACTCATTTCAAGTATACACTTCAATGTCTTTAGTTTATTCACAGGGTTGTGTAATCATTCCCACAATCAATTTTTGAATATTTCCATTACCAAAGAAACACCATAAACTTTAGACATCTCTACTCAATCCTTTCTCACCCACTCAGCCCTGGTTACCCACCAATTTACTTTCTGTGTCTAGGTTTGTCTATTGTGGAATTTCATATAAATAGGATAATACACTATGTGGTCTTTTGTGATTTTTTTCCCCCAGAGTAATATTTTCAAGGTTTGTCCATGCTGCAGCATGTGTCAGTTGTTCATTCTCTTTTACTGCTGATATTCCATGTATGAATATCACATTTTTCATTTATCCATCAGTTGATGGAGCATTGGTGGTTTTATGAGTGTGTATGCCATGAATATCCTTGTGCAAAATTTTCATGGATATTTGGTTTCATTTTTCTTGTGTATATGCTGAGGAGAAGAATTGCTGTGTCATATGGAAATTCTAGTCTACCCTTCTGAGGAATTGCCAAATCATTTTCCAAAGTGACTGCACTGTTAGGCATTCCCACCAGCAGTGTATGAGGGCTCTAATTTGTCAAGATCCTGACCAACATTGTTATGTTATATTGTTATTGTTATATTGTTTCTTTATTACAGTTATCATAGTGGGTTTGAGGTTACATCTTGTGTTTTTGATTTGCATTTCCTTGATTATTAATTATAATAAGGATCTTTTCACATGCTTATTGACCATATGTATATTTTCTCTGGATAGTATGTGCCTTAGAGTTGGTCTGTTTGGATTTATTTGGATGGGAGTACATTGTGCTTCTTGGACTCAGATATTGAAGACCTTCAATAGTCTTGGGAAATTTTCTACCATTATTTATTCAAATATTCCTTCTGACCCTTTCCCCCTCTCTTCCTCTTATGGGAAACCCATGACAGGTATAATTGCATATCTCTTGCTGTCATTTGGTTCCCTGAGACCTTGTTCCATTTTTTTCCATTCTTCATCTGTTCTTTTGCTATATCCTTTCAGA
This sequence comes from Cabassous unicinctus, assembly GCA_029593785.1. Lineage (NCBI taxonomy): Eukaryota > Metazoa > Chordata > Mammalia > Cingulata > Chlamyphoridae > Cabassous > Cabassous unicinctus. Next base: position 23,904 of record JAQZBX010023088.1, on the reverse strand, counting down.
GGCCATGTCTTCAAGCTCACCAATCCATTCTTGTGTCTCCTCAAATCTATTATATGACTGCAGTGTATTTATTTCATTTATTTTGCTTTTCATTCGTATAAGATCTGCTCTTTTTCTATGTAAGCTTTCAAATGCTTCTTTGTGCTCATCCAATGTCTAATCTCTTTAGCCATCTCAATGAATTTATTAAGGAGAATTGTTTGAACATCTATGATTAGTTTTCTCAACTCCTTTATGTCATCTGGAGGCTTATCTTCCTCCTTTAACTTCCTGTTAATATCTCCTTTTTCTTGGTGTGGATTGTAGTTTTTTGTAGGTGTCTTGGCATTTGGCTTACTAGATATATTTATTCTGGGTGCAGTTTCTCTCTCTAGTTTAGGGCTTTCTTGCCCTTTTTCCTTTGCTGGTTGTGTAGTAGGAGCTGAGGATGTAGTTGTTGCTGTAATCTATGGAGGCCTATGCTGCCTGTGTTGCCCCCAGGGACTGATGAAGCTTCTCCCACCTTTCTCCTCTGCCAGGGGTAAAGACAAGGCCACAGCTGTGTACAATAATCCCAGTCATGCAGGCAAAGACATTCTGTAGTTGTCAGGTGAGACTGATGAAGCTTCATGCCCCTTCCTCCCCTGCCTGGGGCAGCGATGGAGCTGCAGGTATGGGCAGCAAACTATGCCATGAGGGTCCAAAATGACCACAGCTGCCCAGGCAGACTTCCAACTTTTCAATCCATGCTGGCCGAATGTACCTACAGTCACCCAGACAGGCTGGTGCAGGTCCCTCCAGCTTTCTGTCTGCCAGAGGTGGGGCTGAAGCCTAGGCTAGGGCTGCAGTCTGATCTGGGTGGGAAGAAGCCAGTCCCTACATTCACTGTGAGTTTTAATTATCTTGGCTTCCCCTCATGCCGTGGGCTTAGTAAAAACGGTGGCTACCAACCTTTTTCTGACTTGGGCAGGTTCAATCTTTAGCTGTTCTTAGGGTTATACTTTAGCCAGCTGCATTTACAAATCAGTAGCTGAAGTTGGTGCCCAATGGTCACTTCCTCCCCTGTGTTTGGGAAATGGAGCTTCCAACTCCAACACAGTATAGCGCTGAGGTGGCTTGAGCCATATCAGAGTAGGATGAGCACCGGCCTCTGCTGCATGGCCTGCAGTTACACAGAGAGGCTGGTGCAGGCCCTGGCAGCTTCCTCCCTGCCGGAGGTGGAGTTGGGGCTTTTAGGCTAGAGCTGCAGTTCCATCTCAGTGGAAAGAAGCCGGTCCCTAACAGCACTGTGATTTTCAGTCAGCCCTGCTTCCCCTCATGCCAGGGGTGGAGTTAAAATGGCAACTAAAGACCTCTTTCTGACTTGGACAGGTTCAAACTTTAGCTGTTCTTAGGATTATACTTTAGTCAGCCAAATTTACCAATCAGTAGCTAAAGTTGGTCCCCAACTGTCTCTTCTTCCCCCCCTTTTTGGGAAATGGAGCTTCGGATTCCAGCCACAGAATAGCTCCAGAGGCAGCTTGTGTTGCCAGTGGAGGATGGGTACTGGCCTCCAGGGCATGAAGTGCTCATGAATTTTCTCTGCAGACTTGCAGTCTCCTCCTTCCATTCTTTCAAGGATGTTGCAGGATGCTCTTCTGGTCTCCTGGAGCCCCCAAACAGGTGCTTTAGAAAGCTCTGGGTGATTACTACCTGCCCTGTGGCATGAGGTGACTATTGGAGCTCCTTACTCTGCTGCCATCTTGCTGGTTGTCTTCTTTGGTAGGTTTTTAATCTCACCTATTGTGTCTTTTATTCCCATAAACTGTTATTTTTCAAGTTTTCAAATTCTTCTTTGTGCTTGCCCAGTGTCATCTTGATGTCCTTTATCTCTTTAGTCATGTTGTCTTTCAACTTCTTGATTTGATTTAGGGGATCTGTATAAACATCGTTGATTAGTTGTCTCAAATCCTATGTCTCATCTGAGGCTTTGATTGTTACTTTGCCTATCTTCTTTTTTCTTAGTATGGCTTGTTATTTTTTTTTTCTGATGTCTAATGGTCTATCATGGTGTGTTTACTCCGATGCTCAGTTTCTCTGTTGCACAGGGATTTAGTGGTGGGTGGGTGTTAGTTACCACTGTTCTTTGCTGCTTGGTTCAACTTTTTCTAGGTCTTTAGGAGTATCCCTGTTTAGTTGTTCAAATCAGGGCCATGGACCCAGTAATGGGTTGCAGACCAGTTTCCAAGGGCCTTGGGGTGGGAGGCTGTAAAGGCTCAAAAAAGCCTCATTTTCAATTTACTTTTATAAGTCTTGCATTCATTTTCTTGGTTGGCCAATAGATGGTAATCTTCCGCAGACCTCTCTGCTCAATCCCTGGTTAGAATGTGTACATTGTAACTGATGTGGCTGGAGTGCGGAAACAATGTGATGGAGAATTCGCCCTCACTGTGGGCTATTCAGAGCCAAGAATCACAAGTCAACCTTTCTCAGAAACTGCTCTCCTCCCTTGACTGGCCACCCCCTCCCTTTCCTGGGAAGGAAATATTCCACTCCCCTCTGCGTTGTCAGCAATCAGTCCAGATCCATATGGTGGGTGTTTGAGAAGGTAGGATCTCTAGTCCCCTGCCAGCTGCAAGGGCAAACAGTGGTTGAGCCCCACCTGGCCTGGAAGTCTGTTTCTCATGGGACAGAGCAATTAAATTTGTTTGCCAAGAGCTGAACTGGCAATATGCTGAATCCCTTTCTCTCCCCTTTTCTGGGGAGGTGAACCCCTGTGACAACCCTCTATCTGCAGCCACCAGCCCAGAGGACTCATGCTGTCAGCTCCAGGGGGTGGAATGCGTGCCAGCAGCTGTAGCTTTAGCTTTTACTCACAGACCTTTCCCATTGAATCTCCTTTTCTTTGTCTGTATCTCTTCTGGGTGATGTCCAGCCCTCCTGAGGTACCTTAAGTCCTGGAACAGTTTGCTGGACAGTTTCTGCCTGTCCTCTAGCTATTTTTCTGGGAGAGAAGTGTGTCCTGTGTTTCTCTAAGAAGAAATTGAAAATTCTGGGAAGTTGGAGGATTAAAGTTTAATCAAGGCAAAATGATAGTTTTTGGAGACTTACACTTTTACTATAAGCTTCAACTGCAACTCGGTAATGCAAAAACACTGCAAGGTCTTGAGCTAGGAAGAGACGGAGCTGCATTTTCAGTGATTATTCTAGCAGCAGTGCATATAACACTGAAGTAGAGTGAGCATGTGGGAAATTCTAGAATAATGGTCAGAAGCCACTGCAGTTCAGTAATACAGGTCAGCTAAAACCAGAAAGTTCCTGAATTCAGGTGATAGCTGTGGGAATGAATGGGGGACATTGCGGTGTTAGACTCTAATGCTTAGTCTGTGAGTTACGGGAAAATATTCTGAAGGTTCTCAAGCAAAGAAAAACTTAATTTATACAAGTGTTATTGAGTCCCTACTATGTACCTGGACTGGAGTTAGCATCAGGAGTAAATAGTAAATAACACAAAAGATATCCTTGTCCTTACATAGCTTATAGTTCATAGAAAAGCACAGAGATTAAAAGAATAATGTCTGATGAGTGTTGTGATGGAGCATCCATTGGAAGGTATGAGAACGTAAATCATGACAGGGGACTTCTATTAACTATTTACCACATTCCCTGTATATGCACTTGACTAATATCAACTGAATTAAACATCACAACATAATGAAAGAGATGCAATTATTCCTATCCCTATTTTACCAACTCTGAGGCAGAATTTAAGTAGCTTGCTTAAAATGTTAGACATACTAATTATGGGCATAAGAATCAAGAACATGTGCCCTAACTCCAGAGTCCAAAGTCTTAACTATTATGTTGAGAAGAAATTGTTGACCACAGTTACTGAAATGTTATGTTTAAGGACTCATGGGACATTCAGGTAGAAATATCCAGTAGGTGTTCAGAAATAACGACATTGGAAGGAAGACAAGAAATTTAACTATATTTGGAAATATACCAGAAGGGACAACTGAAGTCAGTTACTGTAATCCTTGAGAATATTCTAATAAAGAAATAAAGAACAATGTTGGCAGAACATATGTGAAAATGCTCCTTATTAAATGGGATGACAGAAGGAAAGAAAATAGTAACATAGATATCACTTCAGAGAAGATAGTAGGGATATGGTAGTTTTAGCTCTGCATTGGGGGATGTATAACCCCTAGAGGTTGATGAAAACTTGAGGAAAATATTGAATCCCTAAAGAAGTGAAGACATGTCTTAGTCTAGGGTGTAACTACAATTCCCTTATTTCCCCATTTACACACAATCTGTACCCTAGAGATGAAACAGCAAATATCCAACCTGTTTTAATCAAGTGCATTGTATAATTAAACCAATATTAAACTGTCTATATCTTTCCTAAATGAATGTTCATTTTCATCTGATGGTTGAGGGGTCTCACAGAAAACAGAATGTTTGATCTGTAGCTCCATATGATTTCCAAGGCAAATTGGAAATTAAGTCTGTCCTGCATCTCGGAATCAAAGGTACCAAAATCTGTTAGAAATTGCTCTTTGAAAGCCACAAGTTAAAAAAAAAAACAAAAAAAACCCCAGCAATCTCTATATGTTACTTTTGCTCTGTGACATGGAGCAGCTACTCCAGTAGCTTAGACTCGGGTCCCTTAGTCCCTTAGTTTTGAACTAGAAAATGTGTTCATGATTCGTGCACCAACAGTGTCTAATCTGCATGAGAGGTCAGTTCCAGTACCTCTGCATCCAGTTTTACCACTGAGGGGAGGGCTCATGTGAATAACGGGATGATTATATGGTAGAGGATTAAGTTATGATTAGGGCTTTGATTGGGCCACGTCAGTAGGACGTTGAGTCCCATGTAAAACTACATGGCAGAGCAGAGGAGTTAGTTGGAATTTTTGATGTTGGAGTTCTGATGCGGAGTTTTAATGCTGGAGCCTGGGGAAGTAAGCACACAGAGGAGCCTGGTTGTGAGGAAGGAGAGAAGGCCCCAGGAAAAGAGACGAGCAGTTCGCCTGACAGTTCACAGCTGGCCTTGTGGAGAGAGGCAAAGCCTAAGGAGCCTCAGAGTCTACAGCTGACCTTGTGGAGGAACCAGAGGAGCTGAGCCCAGGGAGAAAGGAAGCCCTGGGATGAGAGGAACCCAAGAAGCCTGAACCCTGGCAAACGTCGGCAGCTGTCTTTCTCCAACATGTGCCAACAGACTTTGGTGAAGGAAGAAACTCATGCTTTATGGCCTGGTAACTCTAAGCTTCTACCCCAAATAAATACCCTTTATAAAGACCAACAGATTTCTGGTATTTTGCATCAGCACCCCTTTAACTAATACAGTTAGGCTACTGTGTCAACTCGGCCAGGTAATTGTGCCCAGTTGTTTGGTCAAGCAAGCACTGGGCTAATTGTAATAAAAGGGCATTTATGGACATTAGTCGCCAGTGAGTTTACTGCATAGATTGCTGATTATATCTACATTAACCAGGGAGATTACTGTCAGCAATGAGTGACACTTTATCCAACCAGGTGAATGCCTTAAAAGGGGAAGTGATTTCAGCATTCAGAGAATTTCCCATCTCTTCTTTGGACAGCCAGTGTCTCCCTGAAACTCATCAAGGACCTTCACTGGAATTTCATCAGAGCCCCTGGTTTGCAGCCTGCCTGCGGAAACTGGACTTGTGCATCCCCACGGGCATGTGAGAGACTTTTATAAAATCTAATATTATTGATAGATATATCCTGTTGATTCTGCTTCCCTAGAGAACCCTGACTAATACAATTAGTATAGCCATTCCAGGTGTCTTTTGGTTATTATTTGTATGGTGTGTGTATATATATATTTTTTCATCCTTTCACCCTCAACATATTTTTATCTTTGAATTTAAGATGATTCTGTTACAGGTAGCATATAGTTGGGTCATGCGTTTTTATTCATTTTGCCAATCTTTTTCAACCATAGTTCTATATAAAGCATCTTGAAGTATGGCCAAGCTGTCTTTCACACAGGCTTCACCATTCAATGTTCCCACCCACAGTGAGTGAAGGAGTATTCCTATTTTCCCACATCCTCTCAAGCACTTGTTTTATGTTTTTTTAAAAATATTGGCCATTCTATAATGAGTGAAATAGTATCTCATTGTAGTTTTGATCTGTAGCTCCCCTGAACATTTTTTCATGTGCTTTTTGGCTATCATCATTTCTTCATTGCAAACATGTCTTTTGCGCATTTTTAAATTGGGTTGCTTGTATTTTTATCATTGAGTTGTATTATCTCTTTTTTTATAACGTTGACATTTTATTTACATATGAATATTTCTTTTAGACTAAATAATTTTAATTTTATTTTTTTATTTTATTTTGAAAGAAGCTTTAAATTACACAAATATTATATTGAAAATATAACGAAATTCTCATATACCCCTCCCCCACTTTTCCCCATTAACATCTTTCATTAGTGTGGTACATTTGTTATAATTGATGAACACATATTGAAGCATTGCTACTAACCATGGTCTATAGCTTACATTATAATTTACACTTTGCACCACACAATTTTATAGGTTTTGACAGAATGTATAATAGCCTGTATCCATCATTGCTATGTCATGCAGGAAAATTCCAATGTCCCCAAAATGCCCCATATTGCACCAATTCTTCCCTCTCCCTCCCCTCAGAACCTCTGGTGACCACTGCCTTTATATCAATGTTACAAGTTCTTCCATTGCTAGAATAATAAGTCTACTTTAATCCATAGTTGTATTTCCCCATTTGTTTGTTAATACTTCAGTCTTGAGGATTTGGAGATGTGATAAGATTCAGATTTCAGACTGAGAGGGGGCTTCGATCCCATGGGGCAGATGGATGAAACCATCTTGCTTGCTACTGTAGGTACTCTGTTTTGGGGGATGGGCATTATCCATCATCATCCTTTTGTTAGTTGCCCTAGGTGAGTCCAATGAACTGGAGAGAGTTTTGCAACTCTGATGAGATTCAGGACTCAAAAGACATATGAACAGACTGAAGATTTAAGTCTCTGGTACATATATTTTACAAGTACAGTGATAAATAAATGTTCAAATAAAAGGGACAGAAGAGCTATATGTAGGGAAATTATAATAGTCTTACTTTGGAAAGCATATATTCCAAAGTAAGGCCCTCTGACAGGGTGCCAAATTCCTGAGATTGTCTGCTGTGTGTATAGTGTCTAGATGTCTCTAAAGCCTTCATGAGACCTTTTGTTTAAGGCATTGTTTAATGTGGCAGTCAATGAGATGTGATCTCTTTTTATAACATGAATAGCAAACCTTTATTGTATGTGTGTAGCAGTTTGGCATTATTTATAAATTCCTAAAATAGATATTGGATTATGTTAGTAAACTGGTCTGTTCTCTGGGCATATTAGATTGTATTGTATTCACAGGTTTCACTTTTACTTGATTAAATTATGATTAAGGCTTTGATTGGGCCACATCAGTAGGACATTGAGTCCCTACCTCCTTTACCAACCACATGGCAGAGTAGAGAGTGATTTTTTTTTTTGATGCTGGAGCCCCAGGAAGTAAGCACACAGGAGAAGAATACAGAGGAATAGAGACTGCTCCATAGACACAGCAGAGGCCCCAGGAAAAGAGAGAGCCTGATAGTCTACTGCTGACCTTGTGGAGAGAACAGAGCAGGTGAGCCCAGAGAGAATGGAGCCCTGGGAGAGGGAAGAGACTTATCCCAGCCTACAGCTGATATTGGAAGAAGCTGGGACTACAGAGCCTTAAGAGGAAGGCTGAACCCTCACTGAGACCGGCAGCCATCTTGCTCCAACACATGGCAACAGACTTTGGTAAGGGAAGTAAGTTACGCTTTATAGCCTGGTAACTGTAAGCTTCTACCCCAAATAAATTCCTTTTCTAAAAGCCAACAGATTTCTGGTACTTTGCATCAGCACCCCTTTGGATGACTAATGCAATGAGGTTTCCAAATATTTTATACAATTGTATAGTCTGTTTTTTACTTTTTTGACAAATCTTTTGAAGAACAAAATTGTTTAATTAAGAGGAGGTCCCATTTATCTATTTTATTCTTTCATTGTTCAGGTTTGGGTGTAAGATTTAAGAAACTACTGTCAAACATCTTCAAGATCTTGTGGTAATCTACATTTTCTTCTAGAAGTTTTATGGTTGTAAATTTTATGTTGGATCCTTGATCCATTTTGAATTAACTTTTGTATAAGATGTGATATAGGGGTCCTCTTTCTTTCTTTTGGATATGAAAATACTGTTCTCCCAGCACCATTTGTTGAATAGACTGTTCTGGCCCAGCTGGGTGAGCTTCACACCCTTGTCAAAAATCACATGACCATAATGGTGAAGGTCTATTTCTCAGTTATGGATTCAGTTCACTGGTCAATCTGTCTATCTTTTTGCCAGTAACATGCTGTTTTTAGCACTGTAGCTAAGTAATATTTAAATCAGAAAATGGGAGTCTTCCAACTTCAATCTTCTTTTTTAAGACATTTTTGGCTATTCAGGGCCCCTTACCATTCCAAATAAATTTGATAATTGGCTTTCTCATTTCTGCCAAAAAAAAAAAAAAGGCTTTTTGGGATTTTTATTGGGAAGGCATTGAATCTGTAAATCAGTTTGGGTAGAATTGACATTGTAACAATATTTAGTCTTCCAGTCCATGAACACAGTAAGTCCTTTAATTTATTCAGGTCTTCCTTGGTCTCTTCTATCAAAGTTTTGTAGTTTTCTGAATACAGGTCCTTTATGCCCTAGGTTAAGTTCATTCCTAACTATTTGATATTTTTAGTCACTACTATAAATGAAATTTTTTCCTAACTTCCTCCTCATATTGCTCATCAGTAGTACATAGAAACACTACTGATTTTTGTATATTAATCTTGTATCCTGACATTTTCTGATCTCCTCTATTAGTTCTAGTAGCTTTGTTGTGTATTTTTCAGGACTTTCTAGATACACTATCATGTCATTAGCAAATAGCAAAAGTTTTACTTCTTCCTTTCCTATTTGGGTGCCCTTTATTTCTTTTTCTTGCCTAATTGCTCTAGTTAGAATTCTAGTACAATATTGAATAACAGCGGTGACAGTGGGCATCCTTGTCTTGTTGGCATTCTCAGCAGAAAAGCTTTCAGTTTTTCAACATTGACTACAATACTAGCTGTGGATTTTTCATATATGCTCTTTACCATATTCCTTTCTTTTGGAGTGTTTTTATGAAGAAAGAATGCTGTATTTTGTCAAAAGCCTTTTGTGCATTAATTGAAAGGATCAGGTGATTTTTCTTCTTCAATTTATTAATGTAGTTTATTACACTAATTGATTTTCTTCTGTTGAATCACCCTTGCATATCTGGAATAAAACTCACTTGATCATGGTATATAATTCTTTTCATGTGCTTTTGGATTTGGTTTGCAAATATTTTGTTGAGGATTTTTGCATCTGTATGCATTAGAGAAATTATTCTGTATTTGTCTTTTTTTGTAGTTTGTCTGGTTTTAGTAGTAGGGTGATTTTGGCTTCATAGAATGGGTTTGGTAGTGTTCTTTCATGTTCAATTTTTTGGAAGAGCCTGAGCAAGATTGTTATTATATCATCTTTGAATTATTAGTAGAATTCACCTGTGATGCCATCTGGTCCTGGGCTTTTCATTCTTGTGAAGTTTTTGAGGTCTTCTATTTCTTTTAGGGTCAGTGTAGATTATTCATTTGTTTCTAGACAGTTGTCCATTTCATCTATGTTTTCTAGTTTGCATACAGTTGTTCAAAGTATCCTCTTATGATCTTATTTCTGTGAGGTTAGTGGTAATGGCCCCCTCTCATTTCAGATTTCATTTATATGCATCTTTTTTTTTTTGTCAGTCTAAGGTTTTGTCGATTTTGTTGATTTCTCAAAAAATGAACTTTTGCTTTTCTTAATTCTATTGTTTTTTTGTTGTTAACTTCATTTATTTCTGTTCTGATCTTTATTACTGCTTTCCTTTGGCTTGGTTTGGACTTACTTTGCTGTTCTTTTTCTAATTCCTCCAGATGTGCAGTTAGGTCTTTGATTTTAGCTCTCTCTTCTTTTTTAATGTAAGCTTTGGGGGCTATAAATTTCCCTCCCAGTACCTCCTTCTCTATATCCCATAGCTTTTGATATGGTATGTTCTCATTTTCATTCATCTCTAGATATTTACTGAATTCTCTTACAATTTCTTCTTTAACCCACTGATTATTTTATCATGTGTTGTTTAATCTCCACATATTTATGAAATTTTCTTTTTCCATCTGTTATTTATTTCAAGCTTCATTCCATTATGATTAGAGAAAATGCTTCGTATCATTTCAAACTTTTAAAATTTATTGAAACCTGTATTGTGATTCAACATATGGTCTATTCTGGAGAAAGTTCCATGAGCACTTGAGAAGAATGTATATCCTGCTGTTATGGGCTTAAGGCTTAGTGGCATTATTCACAATTTCCAAAAGAAGGAAGCAACCCGAGTGTCCATCAACTAACGAATACATAAACAAAACGTTGTATATACACACAATGAAATATTTCTTAACTGAAAAGGAATGATGTCCTCATCCATGCGATGACATGGATGAATCTTGAAGACATTATATTGAGTGAAATAAGCCAGACACCAAAGGATAAATATTATTGATCTCACTAATATGAAATAGATTATACAAACTTATAAAATCAGAATTTAGACCATAGGTTATAAAGGGTGGGGATGTGGCAGGAAATAGTGTTATGGCTCTAAATGAGCAGAGTTTCTATTTGGGAAAGTGGAAAAGTTTTGGTAATAGATGATGGTGATGGTGGTACATTATGAACATAATTAAAAGCACTGAATTATATATTTGAATGTGGTTAAAAGAGCAAATTTTAGTGAGTGTGTATATATGTGTGTATATATATGTATATGTGTGTGTGTATAAATTTTTTTAAAAATTCCTGGAAATGCCAACACCAACAGTAAACCTTAAATTAAACCATGGGCTATTGTTAATAGTACAATTATTAAAATGTGCTTTTTCATCAGTTGTAACAAATCTATTAACCAATGCAAGTTGTTAATAATAAGGGTATTATACAGTAATCCTGAATTTTATGCATAATTGTTCTGTAAACCCACAACTTCTCTGATAAAGAATATATATTCCTTAGTGCAAATCTTGTTATTTTTTACTTAAAGAAAGTTTCTTGTGGACTGAGGAATCATAGAACATCCTGCCCAAAATAAAAATCGCTTGCTCTTTGTTTCATCCTTTAGCAAAAACAGGGTGGCAGTACTTAATGGACCTCTAGGATTATGGAGGAAACCAATTCCATTCTCAGGAACATAGCTCTCAGCCATACACTGGGTGATGTGGAAATCTGCCTGCTGTGAGTGGAGCTCAAAAAGGGAAAGGGCTCTATAGCAGCTAGCTCTACAGCCTTGTACTTGGGCCATATGATCCAGCAGACTTCATGCTGTTGCCCTTGTCAGTGATGGGAAAAGTTACCATGTGGGGTTTATAAATAAAAAAACAAGAAAGAATCTCCCCATAAGTCTCCTGAGCTCCTGAAACAAGGTGATGTCATGCATGGTAAAACATTATATGCATTTTAAGAAACAGCTCCTTCAATGTTTTGAGGACTTGATAGCATGTTTGATCAAGAGACACCAATTGAGCACACTTCTGTAACTTTCCATTAAAATCTGGGTTCAGTCAGACTCCAATTCATAAGTCATATGGAACCAGGAGATGGACAGCTGGATCAGCTGAAGGAGAAGTAAATATCCTACGCTAAGTTTATGGATTTGTCTACTGGATTTGAGTAAAAGGTGAAAAATTACTCAAGGGTGTCCTTGAAAGGCAGAAGAGAGGATAAAATCTTCCTAATAGATGGTACTGTAGGATACCTAAATAAACTTTTGGTAGTAATAGATGTGACCTGCTATGAGACTCTACAAATTCCAGGTATTGGCTGATACATTGGCAGCCTAGGGCCATATCCATTATCTCGTTCGTATTTACTTTCACCATGCTAAGTTTAGCCAAATGCTCAAAAATGGCTATGAAATAAATCAGTAAATAGTCTGGTTTAAATAGACTATTTGCAGAATTTTAGGCTTCAGGTACAAGCTCATCTGAGTAGAAAGGAACAGATCCAGATTTGGGAGCTTTAATCTCTGGTGTCTTTGACAATGTAGTTTTAGTGTGCTTTCAATGTGACCTTAGTAACATAGCCAGAAGACTGGTTAAATGGCAGACTTAAGCACCTTTACTGTATTCCTCCCTAAACTCACTAGCACTACAGAAATGGAAATAAAAATGGCATTAATTCACAAGGACAAACAAAACAGCAGATTCAGGACAAATGAAGGTTTGTGATTTGAAAAGTAAATGCATGGGCAGCATCTGATTTAACATGTGCAAAAAAAGCTGACATTAAGAAAGAACTGGAGAATATCAAGGAAGCACCTGATTCACTCCATACTATCACTCATTTGCTCAGAATTAGATGGTACAAGGAAATGTTGGAAGCAGTATTGAAGTTTCAGATAAATGCAGAATGCTTGATAGTCTGTTTAAAAATTAAGTAATCAAGGTCTTTTTCCAAATGCATCACTGGTTGGTGATTGATAGTAATCCCTCAGTGCCAGGGAGGATCAATCCTGGGAGTTATGTCCCATGTCGGGGGGAAAGTAGTGTTTATTTTCTGAGTTTGGTCTAGAGAGAGGCCACATTTGAGTAACAAGTTGGTTTTCAGGAGGTAACTCTTAGGCAATAGATATGATTAATATTAGGCTAAGTTTCAATTTTACAAGAATAGGATTCATAAGTACAAGGATTACTATTGGGGGCTTGGCATATAGGTCTGTTTTCTTTTATGAGACACTGCCTATGTACTCTACAGGTTCTTTCCACTCTATTAGAGAATGTAATAGACTCCTCAGGATGGGTATTTAATAGTTTGCGGGTTATTGTGTAGGTATCCACCCACTAGGATAAGACCCTATGACAAGATGAATACATTCATCTTCCAGAGAGGTATGCCCCAGGAACACCCTTCTCCACATATCCCAACACCACCACCCACACCCTACACCAGTGACTGTTCCCCACCATACAGGTGAAAACAACACTCTCACAATTATATTCTCAACCACAGACCTGTACCTCCACAGAGTTCATCTGTTCCTTCCTCCAGCCCTCAACTCCAGCTTTATGGCTAGCCCAACCTCCAACCCTGGTCAGACTCACACGAAAGCATCATTGACCCCACTACATGTCTGCACCACCATTAACCCCATCCACTGTCAAACCTCCCTCCTCCCCCCTTATAATAGATTCTTCCCAGATTGAGCATCTGCTCCACTCTCTAATCCCTTTCTAACTCCTGGTAACCTATCTTCCAGACTCTACCTCTGTGAGTCTGCTCAATTTCCTTAGTTCATATCAGTGATAACATACAATATTTGTCCTTTAGTGACTGGTTTACTTCACTCAACATAAGGTCTTAGAGATTTATCCATGTTGTTGCATGTGTCAATACTTCACTCCTTCTTAAAGCTAAGTAATATTGCATTGTATGTATATACCATATTTTGTTTATCCATTTATCCATTGCTAGACATTTCGGTTGCTTCCAAATTTTGGAAATTGTGAATAATGCTGCAATGATCATTGGTGTGCATATATTTGTTCACATCCAATTTTCAATTCTTCTGTGTATATTCCTAGTGGTGAGATTGCCAGATCATATGGCAATGCTATACTTCGTTTCCTGAGGAACAGCCAAACCATCCTCCACAGTGGCTGGTACCATTCTACATTCCCACCAGCAGTGAATGAGTGTTCCTATTCCTCCACATCCTTTCCAACACTTGTAGTTTTCTGTTTTTTAATAGTAGCCAGTCTAATAGGTGTAAGATGATATCTCAATGCAGTTTTGATTTGCATTTCCCTAACAGCTAGTGATGTTGAGCATCTTTTCATGTGCTTTTTAACCATTTGTATTTCCTCCTTGGAAAAGTGTTTTTTCAAATCTCTTGCCCATATGTTTTAAATGGGTTGTCTTTTTATTTTCTAGATGTAGGATTTCTTTATATATGCTAGACATTAGGACTTTATCAGATACGTGGTTCCCAAATATTTTCTTCCATTGAGTAGGCTGCCTTTTCTTTCTTGATACACTCCTTTGAAGCACAAAAGTTTTTAAATTTGAGGATTTCTCATTTATCTATTTTTCTTTCATTGCCTGTGCTTTAGGTGTAAAGTTTATGAAACCATTTCCTACTATAAGATCTTGTAGACTCTCTCTATATTATCTTCTAGGAGGTTTATGGTCTTGGCTTTTATATTTAGATCTTTGATCCGTCTTGGGTTAATTTTTGTATTGAGCATTAGATGGAGATCCTCCATTCATTCTTTTGGATATGTATATCTAGTTCTCCAAGCACCATTTGTTGAAGGGAATATTCTGTCACAGTTGAATAAGCTTGGTGGCCTTCACATATGTTATTTGTCTGAATATGCGTGGGTTTGTATCTGAACTCTGATTTCAGTTCCTTCGGTCAGTATGTCTATGATTGTGCCAATACCATGCAGTTCAGACTATTGTATCTTTGTATTATGCTTTAAAGTCAGGTAGCATGATTCCACCAAAATCATTTTTCTTTCTCAAGATATTTTTGGCTATTTGGGGCTCCTTGCCTTTCCAAGTAAATTTCACAATTGGCCTTTCCAGTTCAGTAAAAAATGCTGTTGGAACTTTTATTGGAATTACATTGAATCTGTAAATCTATTTGGGCAGGATAGACATCTTAATGATATTTAGTCTTCCAGTCCATGAACATGGAATATTCTTCTATGTATATAGGACTTTTTAAAATTTCCTTTAGCACTGTTGTATAGTTTTCTGTGTACAAGTCTTTACATGCTTAGTTAAATTCATTCCTAGATATTTGATTCTTTAAGTTGCTATAGTAAATGGAATTTTTTTCCTCTATTTCCTCCTCAGGGGGAACCATTAAATACAAAAGAGTTTTACAGCTAAAATATTTCAACGTGAGTCAGGAGGTCATTCTAGAAGTTATGCTTATGCACATCTCAGGCTGCATTCACTTCCCATGTTCAGGATATCTCACTAACTGCCACATTAAACAAAGCCTCAAACGGGTGCTCCTTGGGGACGTCTGGACACTATAGGCAAGTTACAAAACCCCATGAAAAAAGCACCCTGCCAGTGGTTCTTACGTTGTAATATATGAAAACCTGTGCCCCAATGTAACAGAGTTAGACTCATTTATAATTTCCCTACACGATTCTTCTACGCCTTTTATTTGTACGTACAATTAGCATTATATCCATTAAATATATGGATAAAATATATTTATATTTTAAATAGTTAAGAGACTTAAAACTTTGGTGTGTTCATAAGCCAGTTGAGCCTTGAATCTCAGAAGAGTTGCAGCTAAAACCTACTCTCTAGTTCATCAGACTGTCCCAGGACAACAAAAAATGATGATGGATGAGCCTGTCCCCAAAAGCAAAGAGTAACTGCAATCAAAACAGTTTATTCTGTCTGCCCCATAAGTTCTAAGTGCACTCTCTATCTGAAGCTGAGTGGGCATCACCACCCCATAATCCTCAAAGACAGAGGAATGAACAAAGATAAGTGGGGTATATTATTATTATTAGTAGTAGTAGTAGTAATGAAGAATTATTATTATTCTAGTAATGGGAGAACTTGTAATACTCATATAAAGATAGCGGTTACCAGAGGTCTTGAGAGGAGGGGGGAAGGAAGAATAGGTAGATCACAAAGCATTTTTAAGGCACTGGAATTGTTCTACATGATATTGCAATGATGGATACAGGTCATTGTACATTTTGTCAAAACCTATAAAATTGTATGGAGCAAACTGTTAATAATGTAAACTATAGACCATGCTTAGTAGCACTGCTTCAATATGTATTTGTCAATTGTAACAAATGTACCACACTAATGAAAGATGTTAATAGGGGAAAATGTAAGAAGGGTAGGGGTAGGGTATATGGGAATCCCCTTAATTTTAAAAGAAGCTTTAGATTACAGAAAAGTTACATTGAAAATAAAGTTAAAGGATATCTAAACAGCTAATTACTTCTTTTTTTAACACTCCATGGAGTCAATCACTGCCTCTCTTTTAATTCCAGAAAAAGACTAGAGGTTTATATTTTAAAGAAAGTAAAACCCACAGTGACATTATCATCTTGGCAATATATGATATACCCTGGCATAGCCTCACCTCAGAATCAACTAATAAAAGGACAAATCCCATTTGTTTGGACCTCTGAATCATGAAAGAGACTGGTAAATAACTCCCCAAATGAATGGAAGGAAAAAATAAAACACACCAAAATAAGGTAGGAGATTTATGTTCCAGATATGCCAGTCTGGACCTACTCCACTAATTCATCATGTGCATCTTTAGAGTCACAAAGAGGCAGCATGGCCCCAGTCCCTCCTGATGCAGTTGCAGACAACAGAGCCATTGACAGTAGTGAATTGGAACCCCATGCATATCCAAGCACAGGGACCCAAGACTGCGGAGACCCAGGGCTGAACACATTTGGCTGCATTGTCATGCCCTCTTGTCAGCATTACTATCATTTTTTTTTTTTAATCTGGGGGCCCTTTGGTATGCAGTAGTCACCAGTGACTTGTTTTCTCACCTGGGTCTCTGCATACTTATAGGCACAGGGATCTATGTATTTTGAGTTCTAACTTGTTGCTGTGAGTTGCTCTCTAGCCTTTGTCTGCAGTGTGAGGCACCTCAGCCGTCTTGCCTCTGTGTGACTCCCAAAATGCAGGGAACAGACTGGCAGTCCAGGACAGAATTTTGCTACCTGATATTTTTCTTTCTTTGATTCTCCACTCTCTGACAACCCCCTACTTAGAAGTATGTAGGATGGTATTTTATTTGCTAAATGTCTGGTAAGACTTTTTCAGGATGTTTTACATTGCCATGTTGATAATGTTACCTCCTCAATGTGTTCTTAAATATAACATGTGAGCAACTGATATAATCAATTTCTTCTCATCATTGTACTTGGGAATTTGTCCTCTGGCAGTAGAGAGCATGTGCTTGACGACTACTACTGTAATTCCTGACTTTAACACCTTGGGAAAGTGACTTAAACATACTCTGCCTCACAGACTTTGTCAGATATGTATGGGAATAATAGCATATCTTTCATTGAGTTGTGTGATTGTTAATTGGGCTAACGTAAGTCAGGTGCTTAGAACCGTGTCTGAAAAATGGTAAATAGTCCATAAATATCAGCTATCATGGTTTATGTTTTCATAGCTCCCAGTAGATTCTCTATCATAACACTTGTCAGACATTATTCTTTGATTTCTGTGTTCTCCTATAAACTATAAGCTCTGTAAGGACAAAGAACACTCTGCCTAGTTTGCTACTTTGCTCTGGGTGACAAGTCCAGTATAGGGTACATAGTAGGCACTCAATAAATATTTGTGGAAATTAATTTGTTCTCCAGCTGAAAACTAACAGAATTTTCCACATTCCACACATGCTAATCAATAGAGTCTACAACCATAATGACCTCCATTTTTTCCCTAACCACCACCAAAATTTTGGCACATTTTATATATTTTTTTAATTTACCTATATTTTGTAATTGGCTTCCAACCATTATTCTAGAATTTTCTATATACCTTAATTCGGCCACCTACACAGCTGCTAGAATAATCTCTGAAAGGACAGTTCTATCGTTTCCTACCTCAAGAAATTTCAGTGTTTCTTCTTTACCCACTGTGCACTTTTGAAGCTATGTAATTAAAGTATAAGTCCCCTTGGTTGACTTTTATATAAATAAACACAATGATAAGTGAGGTTTATCTTGGGAATGTAAGATTGGTTTAATTTCTGAATATCTGTCTCCAGGAGGCTCACCTTAGACCAGGGGTTCTTAACTAGGGATCCATGTATGCAATAAATAATGTATGCAATAAATAAATTACAGTAGTATTCATTCACCTGACTGGCAAAGGAGTCTGTGAAAGAAAACTTAAGAACCCCTGCCTTAGACCGAATAGTAGAAATAGGCTTAAAGTGAAAGGTTGGAAATAGGTATTTTATGCAAACACTAACAAAAAAAAAGCAGGGATAGCTATACTAATATTGGAAAAAAACAGACTTTAAATGCAAAAAGGTTATAAGATATGCAGAAGGTCAGTATATATTAATAAAAGAGGCAATCCACCAGGAAGAAATAACAATCATAAATATCTATGCACCTAACCAGGGTGCCCCAAGATACATGAGGCAAACTCTGGTAAAACTAAAGTGAGAAACAGATGCCACTTCAATAATAGTTGGGTACTTTAATATGTCAATCACATCAGTAGATAGAACAAGTAGACAGAATATCAACAAAGAAACAGAACTTGAACAATGTGCTAAAGGAACTAGACCTAACAGACATATACAGAACATTGTACCACAATTAAGCGGGATATATGTTCTTCTCAAGTGCTGATGGATCTTTCTCCAGGATAGACCACAGGTTAGGTCACAAAACAGGTCTCAATAAGTTTATAAAGATTGAAATTATACAAAAAGCACCTTCTCAGATTATGGAAATGAAGCTGGAAATCAATAATAGGCAGGAAAACGATAATTTGCAGATATATGTAGGTTTAACAACACACACAGTGGGTCAAAAAGAAATTGCAAGAGAATTTAGTAAATATCTCAAACAAATGAAAATGAGAACATGACATATCAAAACTTATGGGATGCAGCAAATGCAGTGCTGAGGAGGAAATTTTTTTGCCATAAACGCCCATATTAAAAAGGAAAAGAGACCTAAAATCAAAGACCTAACTGAACACCTGGAGGAACTGGAAAAAGAACAGCAAACTAATCCCAAAGCAAATGGAAAGAAAGAAGTACCAAAGATTAGAGCAAAAATAAATGATATTAAGAACAAAATACCAATAGAATAAAAAAAAAAAAAACTAGTTCTTTGAGAAGATCATTAAAATTGATAAACCTTAGATAGACTAACAAAAAGAGAAAAGATGCAAATAAAACCTGGAATGAAAGGAGGACATCACTACTGACTGCACAGAAATAAAAATGATCCTAAGAGGATATTATGAAAAACTGAATGCCGACAAATGAGACAACCAAGGTGAAAGGGACAAATTCCTAGTAAAGGACAACCTACATTGACTCTAGAAGAAATACAAAACTTCAACAAACCAATCACAAGTAAAGAGATTGAATGAGTCATCAAAAAATCTCCCAGGGGAGTGGATGTGGCTCAAGCGGTTGAGCACATGCTTCTCACATGGGAATTCCCAGGTTCAGTTCCTGGTGCATCCTAAAAAAAAAAAAAAAAGAAAAAAAGAAAACAAATGAAAAAAAACAACTCTGGGAGTCTATGTGGCTCAGGGTTGAGCACCAGCTTCCCTCATACAAGGTCCCAGGTTCAATCCCTGGACCCTGGAACTGAAGAAAAAAAAAATCTCCCAACAAAGAAAAGTCCAACACCAGGTGGCTTCACATGTGCAATCTACCAAACATTTCATGAAGAATTAATACCACTCTTGCTTAAACTCTTCCCAAAAATATAAGGGGGGTGGGGGAAATCACCCAACTCATTTTATGAGGCCAACATTACTCTAAAACCAAAACCAGTTAAAGATACTACAAAAATAGGAAATTATAGATCTAATAAATGTAGATGCAAAAATTTGCAACAAATACTTGCCAATTGAATCCAACAGCACGTTAAAAAATTATATACCACAATCAACTGGTTTTCATTTCCGGTATGCAAGGGTGGTTTAACACAAGAAAATCAATTCATGTAATACACCACATTTACAAATTGAAGGAAACAAACCAAATGATCATCTTGATTGCTGTATTTTGTCAAATGCATTTTCTGTTTCATTCTTTCTTAATACAAACACTTTGGAAGATAGGAATAGAAGGAAAATTTCTCAATATGGATAAAGGGCGTATATGAAAAACCCACAACTAACATCATACTGCATGAGTAAAGCTTGAAAGCTTTTCCTTTAAGATCGGCCAAGGATGTCCACCATTATCACTGTTATTCAGTATAGTGCTAGAAATTCTAACTAGAGCAATTAGGCAAGTGAAAGAAATTTAAAACATCTAAATTTGAAAAGAATTAAAATTCTATTTTCAGATGATATGATCCTGTATTTATAAAATTGTGAAATATCTATGACAAAACTATTAGAGCTATTAAACAAGTTCAGCAATTTGGCAGGATACAAGATTAACATGCAAAAATTAGTAATGTTTTATATACTAGTAATGAACAATCTGAGGAGGAAATAAAAAAAAATTCCATTTATGATAGCAACAAAAAGAATCAAATATCTAGGAATTAAATTAACAAGGTATGTAAAGGACCTGTACTCAGAAAACTACAAAACTGTGCTAAAAGAAATCATGGAAGACCTAACAAATGGAAGGACTTTCTGTGTTCATGGATTTGAAGACTAAATATCATTAAGATGTCAGTTCTACCCAAATTGATTAATACATTCAACTTAATCCCATCAAAATGCCAACAGCCTGCTTTACAGAAATAGAAAAGGCAATTACCAAATTTATTTGTAAGTTCAGAAATAGACCCCTCACCTATACAGTCACCTGATTTTTGACAAGCCTACCAAATCTACTTTATTGGGACCAAACAGTCTTTTCAATAAATGGTGCTGGGAGAACTGAATATCCATAATCAAAAGAATGAAAGAGGACTCCTATACAAGCAGCAGCTCAAAATGGATCAAATACCTAAACATAAAACTCAGCACCATAAAACTCCTAGAAGATGATAATGTAGGAAAACATCTTCAAGACCTGGTTTTAGAAGGTGGATTCTTAGACCTCACACAAAAAGCATGAATATGAAAGAAAAATAGATAAATGGGACCTCTGTAAAATTAAACACTTTGTACCACAAAGAACTTTGTCAAGAGGGTGAAAATTCAGCCCTAATCAGTGGATGAAAATATTTTTAAATCACATATATGAGAAGGGCTTAATATCCATAATATATAAAGAGATACTACAACTCAGAAAAAGTCAAACAACCCAATTAAAAAATGGGCAAAAGATTTGAATAGACATTTTTCCAAAGAGGAAATACAAATGGTGAAAAAACATGAAAAAAATGTTCAACATCACTAGCTATTAGAAAAATGCAAATCAAAAATACAATAAGATAACATTTCACACCTATTAGAATGGCCACTATTAATAAGACAGAAAACAGCGAGTGTTGGAGAGGATGTGGAGAAATAGGAATGCTTATTCTCTGTGGGTGGGAATGTAGATTGGTACAACCACTGTGGAAGACTGGTGGTTCCTAAGGTAGTCAAATATAGATCTGCATGTGACCAGGCCATACCACTATGAGGTATACACCCAGAAGAACTGAGAGGAGGGACACGAACAGACGTTTGCACACCACTGTTTGTAGTGGCATGCTTCACAATTGCCAAAAGATAGAAACAACCCAGGTGTCCATCAAACCAATGAATGTATAAACAAATTGTGGTATATACATATGATGCAATAAATAGCTTTAAGAATAGATGAGGTGGTGAAGCATATGACAACATGGATGTACCTGGAGGACATTATGTTAAATCAAGCCAGACAGAAAAGGGCAAATATTGTATGATTTTTGCTATTATGAACTATATATAATGAGCAACCACTGGAGTTAATAGCTTGAATATAGATTGAATGAAGAGAGAGAATGGAAATCTGTGACTCAATCTGAGCAGAAATGGTAAAAAGTTCATTTGCAGATGTTTGGAAATGGATAGAAATGTTAAAAGTACATTTTAGTGTTTGTAATTAGAAGCTCTATTTTTAGGTATGATAGTGGTTGAAAGGGAAAGTCTAAGATTGCATATATTACTACAAGGAAAGCTACAAAAGAAACATGGGACTGTATAGCATAGTGAACCCTCTTGTGGAAAATGAGTGTGGTTAATAGTGCATTTATAAGGAGGTTTTTCTCTGAAATAGAACAAATGTACACTAATGTTAAAAGTTGTTAATAATGTGGTATTTGGGTAAAAATACAACCAAAGCAAACTGTGGACTGTAGGGTATAGCAATTTATTAATATTCTTCCACCAATGGTAAAAAAAAGTATGATAAATGACAGAAACTAGACACAAAGTACCACAAATTGCTAAACTCCATCTGTACAAAATGTAAATATAAATAAATTCATGAAGACAAATAGATTAGCAGTTAAATATGGCGGGGGTAGGATCGAGGGATTGAGAGGTGACTACTAAAGGGTAGGGGATTTTTCTTTTCGGATTAATGAAACTGCTCTAATAGTGATTGCAGTGATGAATTCACAATTCTCTGATTATACCAAATGCCACTGATTGTACACTGTACATGGATTGTATGTTTTATGAATATGTTTCAATAAAATTGATAATAAACAATGATTATAGAGAAAGCCAAATCATATCAATGTTCGCCTGAGGTTAGGTTTTGAGGATTAACTGTAAAATGGTAAGAAGAACCTTTCTGGTATGATGGAAGGAGTCTATCTATATCATATCCCTGGTAGAAACTAAATGGCTGTATACTTAAAAAGACCTCAAGCTATATAGTTGGCTGTTATACATTTTGGTATATGTAAATCACACCCCTAAATTAATTTAAAATATGACAATTTATATAGCTTGATATTTTGTTCTATATAGTGTCCAAAAAATCCATTGATACATATTATTGAAAACTAGTGGTGTTTTGATAATAACACGTCTCTAATCTCTAATATGGCCTCAGTGGTGAAATTCATACCCTTCCATGCCACCATAAGAGGCATAATAATGGGCTAGTTGAATAAGGAGTTTTATGAAGGCTAGGACACTGGTGTTTCCATAAAAGAAATTCAGACTTCTATTAAATCCACTTCAAAAACATGGAGAAAGCTAGTGAAACTGAGGCAAACATAGTGAGAATTCAGAAAAGAAACAGTCAATGAATCTGGAGACATTCCTCTACTCCCATTTAAGCTTTTGGCCCATAAATGCCATGAACTCTTACGGTGAGTTTGTATTTCTGTCACCAATAGCAATGGCCAAGCATCAACTATATGCTTTTTTAATAGCAAATTTTAAAAGGAGTAATTTCAAAATTAGGTTAAAACCAGGCATGCAATGAAGTAGGAACATTTGAGTCATAATTGTGGAAATATTCTGTAGAAATGTAACCATTTCTACATATGCTACAGTTGGTAGACAAGGACAATAAAGCGCATATTACTGAGGAAATAGGGGAAAGAAATAGCATCTGCTTAGAGACATGACAGAGATGCAAAAACCACAATTAAAATTTCAAGAGATAAAAACTGTCATGTCTGAGAAAAGACACAGAATGTAATTAACAGTTTGGACACTGAAAAAAAATTACTGAACTTTAAGACATAGCAATAGAAATCAGAGACAAATTACTTTAAAAATTGAAAAGAGCATTACTGAACTGTGAAACTTCACCTTGACTAATATATGTGTAATTGGAATCTCAAAGTATCTGTGGTCCAAAAAATATTTGAATAAAGACCAAATTTTTTCAAAATTTGATGAAAATTATAAATTTACTGATCAAGAATCTAAAGAACTCCATGCAGAAGAAACATGACAAAAACATCTTGAAAGTTCTTGATCATCAAATTTCATTAAGACAGTGATAAAGAGACAATCTTACAAACAGTGAGAAGACAGAATTCACTTTACATTCAGAGGAATGAAGCTAATATTACAATAGACTTTTCAAGCAAACAGTGTAAGCCAGTGGACAGAGGAGCAGCAACTTTAAATTACTCAAAGGGTTT